>BDUI01006068.1:0-17604 GCA_002335545.1 Apodemus speciosus
GAGTCCCTGTCCATCAGTCCTGTTTATTGATTTATTGGAGCCTCCTTGCTTTTTTACAAAAATGTATCCCCCTTCCTGGACACACCTCCTCACCAGCATCTCCGGTATTTCTATCTGGAGGTGTATGTTTGTTCTTCTCTGCAGTGATTCCTTTCACGCTCAGCTCTTCCTTCCTCCACCCAGTACTGTGACAGCCCTATGCCAACTCCCCAGTGTAAACAAGCATTGTACATTAACTACATACAATGACCTTGAGTTTGTCATCTATTGCCTCTGTGACCCATGCTGGGACACCATCGATTGATGCCTAAGACTTCTAGCTGAATCCCAAACCATTTGTTGCTGACACAGCTCACGTTTCCTAAACATTTCTAGGTGTTTCTGCAACATTTAAACAATTAATGTACTTTTTCATGGGCTTCATTGATAATTGTTATTGCTAACTATAAACCCTTTGGGGAACAAAGATTCTGGAATAAATTAGGAATAACTGAGTGTAAAAAAAAAATTCTTGGTCAGACCAATCTTGGTCAAACCAACCTAGTCAAATTTTCCTTGCTGTCTGAAGTTAAAATTCTTGATTAATTAGAACTCAGATGGAAATTTAAACTCGAAACCRGATGAACTGGTTAAGTACCACCCCTCTAGCAGGCAAACCATATTTGAGAGTTTTATCCTTAATTTGTCTTTCCAGTATCTTTAAGAAGGTCTGATGGTTTACTTGAAAGCTTCAGAAAACTTTTAAAGACAATATSTATGAAACCACTTGAAAAATATTCCTCAACGAAATTAGTATTAAACCCAAAGTATTTCAACTTTAAGACTTTAAAAAAATCCACTTAGGAAGAAACCTAATTTTTATGTTTTCATGTTTATGTTTTTCATGTTTTCATTGTATCTTTACTTTTTAAATTGAAAAGTATTACAAAGTCTTGCAGATATTATCAGACGGAGCCTTCCTATGACGGAATCAGTAAAACATGGCATTCCTAGTTGGTTCAGATTTCTATAAGCTCTGTCAGTATCATTCACAGCGAGGTGGAGTTAGGCTCAAAGTCAAACTCTTCTGCTATTCGTGTTTGGAGTGGAGGTTGTAGTATGGAGATAGAGATGGATAAAGGAAACCATTTTTTAACTCAGGAGAGAAAAGAGGTGGGGCAGTGCAAGGAGGGGAGAAAAGTCTCTCTGGTTAAAAGTAGAAGAAAAATAAAAGCCGAGTTGGCCAGGTAAGCGTAAGATCCAGGGTTTGGTTCCGACTCAGGTGCTAGGTGCCAATCACGCTCTCTGTTCTGCACCTTTGGACTCTGACGACAGTGAGAAGGCCTGTAGCAGCTGCTTTAATGCTCATCAGCAGGGAATGCTGCATTATGGAATACTGGAGAGAGCTTGACTTCCGTGCGTAGGTAAAGCACTTGGATTAATGCAGGGGCAGGCCTCCCCACCTGCCGTGCTGGCTCGTTCATTCAGTCACCCATTATTCAAGACAGGGTCTTGCCTATGTACAGTGACCTGGCCATGAGCTTGTCATCTGCAGCCTCTGTGACCCACATGCTGGGATTATGGGAATAAACCACAATGCCCAGATTGTCATACTGTAGACTCAAAATGAGTTTCTTCCTACTGTCCACTTAGACTCTCTTAATCATGCAATGCTGTGCCTATAGCGAATCTGCCCTTTACAATCCGGGATGTAAGTTCACAAGTTCAGCCTCACCGCCTCTCCATCTTCACCTCACACTCCCCTGTACCTGCTGCAATGGGCATTCGGTTACTATTTTACCCCAAGTGTGTGGTTCGCCACAGGCTTTTCCTGAGCAACAGTGAATTGATCCTCCTGCCTAMGTGAGACTTCTGGCAGTCTGCTTCTCCAGTTCTCCCTGAACCTAGCCCAGGCTGCTTTTAATTCTTACCAGGGGGTTTGTTCCCAATAAGTGCGGGCTACCATTGACTTGAAGAATCCAGGTTTKTTTKTTTTTTTTAATTAGAAAATCATCGTGAAGGAGCTAAGGACAAATCACTTATGAAGTCTTGACTGAAGGAAGCCCTTGATAAGAACYACACCTTGTGCTGATCCTTCTGCAAGGCTGACTAACTGGTTAGACCATCAGTAGTTGTGGAGAGTTTGGAGTCCTGATCCTGATTCCAATTTGTCTTGGGTTGTCTTTAACTGCCTCGATGGCCATCCCTTGCTCTCTTCTGTGTCCGACCTAACCGTCCTGTGACTAACAGGTGAGCTCTTTGGGAATGTATTGACTTAACAGACTGAGGCCTGTGGTGGGGATTTCACTATTGGCTAACATCTAGCTGAGTATCTGAAAAGTTCTTGATTTATGATGCCCTTCACTGTGTTGTCATGAAAGCCTCATGAACCTGTCACCACCGTTGGAACATGGGAATTGGGGTGACCTGATTCCGTGTCCCCAGCTCTGGTCACTCATCTTYGGCTCCAGAGTAAGCTGTCTCTTCTTTCCTTTGAGGCCGGAGCTGTATTTTGCCATTTTGCTCACAGCACGAAGAATATCGAGTGTGGTGAGTGCAGCACAAAGTTCTAATGTTTGTGGAGACCTCACTGCCTTTTCATATGTAGGCTTCGCTTGATGTTCGCAATACCTATGTTGTATAGGTGTTATCGTATGTCTATAAGAACATATTTAATCTTAGCATATTAATGTGCCTATGTCACTGTATTATCCCATTTCAGAAAAGGAAATGGGTGGCCAGGTATTTTCCTGTTTAGAGGGGCAAACTAAGACCTGAATCTAGATCTACCATCACATACAGAAACAGCAAACACACAAACACAAACTTAGAGACAGAATCTTGAGCCCTGTGTGTGTGTCCCTCAGGAAAACGTGCGGGTGTGCATTCTGTGCATGTCACGGTGGGCCCTTTGACCTTTTCATACTCGGTATCCAAGTACAGAAGATGCTATAAGGAAAAACTGTCCCAGCAAAATGCCACTGTCATGAAAACTAACAGGAGCCTGTGTCCAGGGACTTTCCTAGAGATCCTAGACTCAGAATAAACACCAAACAAGTAGATATGTTGTTTTTGTTTGCTTTGTTGTTTTGTTCTGTTTCAAGAACCTTTGGTCTGCTCCCTGCTCTAGAAGGGCCTGTAAGGCTCCTTTAGGGGCTGATGAAAATGGAAGGCTATGAGGAAGGCCCTATTAATTTTGTCATTAGCTCTAATGAGTCACYCTCATAAAAATGCTGTTCTGACTCTTCTTGTTTTAATAGGCATTAGAGAGAGCAGGATTTGTGGCTGGTATTTTTACACTAGTGTATTTGGTTGCATTAGTATTACGCACACACACATACACTGAATACATATAGTGACCTCATGAGATAACTAAGATCCTTCCACATGCCAGAAAAGGAAAAAAAATCTTTCTCTGAAAACAGAACACTTTTAGTGTATTTTCTAGAACATGTTAATGACTGTTGCTTATAGGGGTTTTTTTGGTGGAAAAATAATTTTAAATGAATTGTCAGGGCCCCAAAAGTTCTTGGGAAATGCTCCAGCTGGTAGTTCAGGGAAGCAAGGCTCACTTCCTGTGAAGAAACAGTGACCATTCCAGCCTTCCCCGTAGCCTCCACCACAACGACTCAGCTACGTGGTTATCATGCCAAGATCTTTGTAGACAATGTATTCCAATAAAGCTTTTTATTAAAATGTGCGTGGGTTGAATTTGGCTCAGACAAAGTGCTCTGGCAAATTCTGGTCTAGAGCAGAAGTTTAATAAGTGTGACCCCTAGATAGACTAGTAGCCTYATGGGRGACCTTACTACAAATGCCAATCTTGCACCCCCACCCCATAACAGGGGATCCAAGGTGAGGGCGCTGTTTCTGGCGTGTGAGTTTTAATATTTTGCTAGGTGTGAGCATATACCACAGACACGGGTGGGTGGGCTCAGAGAACAGCTTACAGGAGCTCTSTTTTCTCCTTGCACCAGCTGAGTCCCAGGAATCCATTCAGGTTGTCTGCCTCAACAGCAAGTGCCTTTACCTAGCGAGCCCTCTTACTGACCCTGTTTCTGTTTTCAATCTTAATAATTTTTTTGAGATGATAATTATGTCATTTCCCCCTTTCTTTTCCTCCATCCAAACTCTTCAGTGTACCCTGTCCCTGTGTGTGTGTGTGTTTGTGTGTGTGTGTGTGTGTGTGTTTCTAAATACAAAAATACTACTCAGTTCATAATGTTGCTTATATGTGTGCTCTCAGGGCTGAGCATTTGATATTACATAACAATTTGTATGGTGCTCTCTGTTTCTGTTTTTAACAAGCCCCATAGGTGATTTCTGACTCACTCCAGGCAACTGCTGATCTAATAAGACAGAACCAACATTCACCAAGTATCTGCTCTGTATCAGCCATGTCTAGTACCTTTTCTCATCGAATCTTTAAAACTCTTTCTACTTGATACTTTCTCTGTTTTTCAAATGGGGCAATTAAAACTCAGAGGGGTTAAATGATCCAAGCACCAAACTCCAGGAGGCGATGGAGCTGACTTTTAAACTGTGGCTGCCTGATTCTAGAACATACATCAGCTAAAGTATGCCAGAAGAGTCTTGGATGTTCATCAATCTTCCTCCCTGGTGGCTGGCTCTTCAGTGGGAGGAATTAAGGACTGGGTAGATTGGATAGATTTGCTTCGGGGCCCCTAATCCATTCTCTTAATGCAGCGATCTCTCCTAGGCACCACAGCAGAACTGCAAAGTCAACAGAAACTTTCCAGGGTTGGGGCAGAAAATAATCATAGCCAAACAGGCCCTTCACGGCACTGTCTTGCCCAATGGAAAATCTCCCCTCCATCCATCAAGAAACCAAATGGGCTCCACAAAGGTTAAGGCAGGTCCCGGATTGTCCCTGTTTTGAACCAGAGCTCAAATCTCAGCACACCCCAGTCACTTCACTCAGCCTTTCCCAGTTCCAGGATACAAAGGCAGCCAGGTGATCTTAAGTGTGTTTTAACAATTCAGCATGGGGAGCCAAAAGACATCTGCCAAACTTCTATTAATACAATTACTGTCTGCTTTGTATTAGCTTCCAAAATGCTTTTTTTTTTTTAAACAAGCCAGGTCAGACCTATCCCATTATCCAAGGGAGAGAAACAAAAGGTAAAACTACTGTAGCTGAATTTGTAAAAGTGCTATCTAATTATCTAGCCTCTGTAACTGACAAGCTCTCTCTCCTCTCCAGTTCTGCTAAGTACCCCAATCCTAGACACCATGCTACTTGATAGGTTTAATGTGTGTTCACAGTTTTGAGGTACACCTCCTGTGCCTACCCCTCCTAAGTAGAAATGGAATCCCCCCAAGAACACCGTGTGCTTTCTGTTGTAAAGGCTTGTGTTTATATTTTGACTTTCCTTCCAAATGAGATGTGTTTGTGTAAAATGCAAGTGAAATTAACTCCAGAAATGTGAACAAAAACAATGAAATAAGAGTGGGTTTAACACTTGATGATTTGACATTTGGGAACATAATGCAAGGTCATTCCACTAGGAGGCCTCTTCATCCCCCAACTACAGTGTTTTCCCATATATCACACTTCTAAGTCCCAGCCGGAGACCCATAAAAGCATTATCCTCTTCCCCGTCATGGCTTCATGCAAGTACTCAAAAATGTAGTCTCCTGGAAAAAGATTATCCAGAAGTTCACTGTGCTCAAATGTAACTAACCCATGCCCCTCCCCACCACCGCGTGGCTGAGACAGAGCCCCATTTGTGCAATGCCTCTCTCTCGTTCCTCCTGCTTTAGAAACATCGCCCTCCTCCAACAAAGCTTCAGTGGAAACTGAAGTGTCAAGTTCCTGCCTAAAACCATACTACAAATCCAACTAAAGTTATTTTTAAAGGCTTCTTTTGCGATGAACTCGAAAAATAGATAAAAAAAAAAATAGCCCCCTTCTACTTGTTTTGTTAGTTTCCTAGAGATGCCTTAATGAAATACTTAAACTCTGTGACTTGGAACAACAGAAGCACATTCCCGTGTAACTCTGGTGAGTAAAAATGTGAAAGCGAGTTTCTGGAAGGGCCATATTCTCTGTGCCAGCCATGGGAAAAATCCTTCCTTGTCTTATCCTCGATTTTGGTGGTTTTCGGTGTTCCTTGTCCCTTATAGCTGTCCCTTTCTAAGCTCCGCCTCCATCTTCATGCCGATCTTTTCTTGTACCTCTGAGTCTCCCGGTCTCTGCTTGGGGCACCCCTCCTGTATCATTTCATCCTGGTCTGATTACACCCGTGCAAAGGTTTTCTTCCTAGAGAAGGTCACGTGTGCAGGTAACGGCGTCGTGAATTATTTCACTTTCCTCTAGCCCCGAAGCCAAGGCATGGGATGTCTTTATCCTCATGTAACCTTGATTCGTCCAGATTAATAGAGTTCCTAGGCATCAATGTTTTCTATAGCAGGGATCCCAGGCAGTGTGAATCACTGTGGACTGCGGTCTCAAGATTTTAGTGCCCTTCTCGGCCAGCTGCCTAGTGGGAGTGCTGTAAGCCGAATGCAAGCACGAAGCTGCTCTTCATGTATACAGAGATCCACACTGTGTGATTTCTATCTGCCAGTGGTTATTCCTGAATGACTGTCTAAACGGCGTGAAAATCTATTTCTCAGTCGTCCTTTATTCTATGACTGATAAAGCTGAGAATTATAATTGATTCATAGTATTTCAGAATTGTACATTGGTAGATTTTTGTTTTAATTCCTTAGCCCATGGAAACACCAAAACACATCCATTATGCTCATGTCCCCCCCCCCCACCCCCGCCGTCTGTCCGATTGGTGGTTGGTATTTGGAGTTGTATTTCACTTAGAACACTGTGTGTGGTACAGAACCAGATCTGATCTTCTGTAGCCAGGATGTAATAAATCATGAAATAGTTTCACAGTGTGATTGGGAATCCATTGCTTAGCTCCTCATTAAAAAAGGGGGTGGGGGTGGGGGTGGGGAACCTGCTATGTCAGCACGCAGAAGTCTAAGGCAAGAGGATCTTTCTGCCCTTGAGATAAATCTAACCAACTGATGCATTTGGAAAGCATCCCGGTCTATTCACAGATCCAGGCTGTACACTAAACAAACTGAGAAAGTGGTTGTTGGACTAATCTGAACAAAAATCAATACTTTTCAAAGAAAGATCCCAGAATCCTGAGCCTTCATGGGGCTTTGTGTAATATAGATAACAGTAGTGGTCCTTCAAAGAAACTGAATGGTGGGGGCCATGTTAATATGAACCAACTCCGACTGCTCGTGATAGCTTTAACAAAAATACACTAAAAGAGAATAGCAATTATAATATATTAAATAGATTAAGGAAATGCATTCAGATAATTAAAGGGTAATAAGATCTTACTGAACAGTGAGATGTGACATCTGAGTATAGAATTAATTGTAACAAGAAAGCAAATCAAAATTTTAGAACAAAAAATAATTATAACTAAAAATTAAAATTCAATTTGCGTTTAACATAAAACTGTAGATTATAAAGAGGTGCTGATCTAGCCTGAAGAGCAGACAGAAAGAATCAGAGGCAAGCCTTCTAATCTGAAGAATGGAGAAAAGGAAAAGTCCCAGTCTGAAAAATACATTTTATAGAAAGAAGAAGAGTGTTAGGGCTGGCGGAACATTAATGGTCTAATAAACAAGTGATAGTTTTTAAAGCTGAAGAAAGGGTCTGGGGAAGTGGCCCAGTTACTACAGCACTTGCACCCACATGGGAAGACCAGAGTTTGGATTCCCAGGACCTTCCTAATATACTGTAGCTATGGTGCCTTGTCTGTATTCTAGCCAGGCAATGTAGAGCCAGGAATGCCAGGGCAAGCTGACTAGCAAGATAAGCAATCTCAGTGAGCTCGGGGTTTGATTGAGCGACCTTGTCTCAATGAATAAGGTGGGAGCACAATCACGAATGATTATCCAGGCATTTACACAGGTGCAGAAGCACCCACACACATGCAAACATGCACGCACGGATTAAAACATACAAACATATATATTTATCTCCCTTCCTCTCACACACACATATACACATGAGAAAATGGAAGAAGACCAAGGCAATAAAGTTAAAATATCAAATGTATAATATGCATGTATTTGCTTACACGTATATATGTGAAGACATGGTGAGACGATTCCTGCATCTGTATAAAAACAGTGACTGATACTCAAAATATGAAGAGTAAATATAAAGGGAAACACTATATAGAAGGTCAACTAAAGAAGAAATCTGAATGTCAATGGGGAAGACACACTAAGTGCAGAAAATGACTAAGCCACACTAAGTGCCGTAGAGTACGGGTTTCCTCAGAGTCAGTGGAGATCAGAAGGGAATGGAAGTATCTTTGAAGTCCTAATAAAAGTGCACATGGGGATAGATTCTGGAAAGAGCATTTACAAATTCTTACAGTGAAGACACATATGATAAATATTTAAGGATATTCTTCAGGTTAATGGGAAACGATGAATGGAACTTAAATCCATAGTCAGGAATGGATATAAAACTCCCTTTAAAAGAAAAGCAACAGGGATGGAGAGGCGGATCAGTATTTAAGTACACTTACTGCTCTTGCAGAAGACCCAGGTTCAGTTCTCGGCACCCACCTAGCAGTTTGCAACCCCTTTTAACTCCTGTTTCAAAAAATCTGATGCCTTCTTCTGATCTCCATAGGTACCAGGAACACATGATACACATACATCCATTCAGGCAAAACACTCATACCCATAAAATAAACAATATTTAAAAATACTTAAATAGAAACAAATAAAAGTAGCATTGCTATCGATTGAACACAGCAACTCCATCAAAGTAAAAGGCAGGTAAGACAAAGGGCTGTGCTTTGCTCTTGTCATTACTACATATGTGACAGGAGATACTGCCACTGGGCAGGTCTAAGGAGTGGAGGGGTAACACTGGAGTCTGGCTTTTCACAAATACGCATGTTGCTGATGCTGCAGTCTCACTTTAAAATGTAATAAACATATAAGTAAGAACTCAGAAGCCGGGGGTTGAGGTTCCGTAAGGAGGGCTCTGTAAGATGTGAGCATGTGAGAAGCTGAATCAGGACGATTGCTGTGCGTCTGGGCCAGTTTTAGAACATGGAGCCAGCTGAGTGTGAGGATGTATCCCTATTTCTATATTCCCAGTGACTTGGGAGGCAGAGGTAGCAAGGTCATAAGCTGAAGTCCAGTCTGGGCAACATAGGAAGGCCTTGTCTCAGAAATGAGCAAACACATAAACATAGGATGAATAAATATAGGATTAGGGGAAGACTACTTGTCCTTGATTTCATAACCAGTACTACAAAAGTAAAAAAAAAAGTAAAATAAAGTACCCCATAAAGGATATAAGATCAATGTTACAGCACACTTTATTAATTCAAAAAAGGCCAGGAAAGAACAAAGAAATCTAAATAGTTTTAAAGGACAAATAGCAGAATGAGAGATCATACGTAATAGCTGCTTCACTTAGCAATCCCACTACAATCAGGGACTAGACGACACTGCCCACTCTCTCCCTACCCATTCAATATTCTAGCCAGAGCAATTAGACAACAAAAGGAGGTCAAAGGGATACAAATCAGAAAGGAAGAAGTCAAGGTATTACTATTTGTGGATAATATGATAGCATACATAAGTGACCCCCAAAAATCTACTTCAAGGTCCTGAAAAAAGAAATTGAAGAAGACCTCAGAAGATGGAAAGATCTGTCATGATCATAGATCCCTAGATTTAATATAGTAAAAATGGACATCTTACCATAAGCAGTCTACAGATTCAATGCAATCCACATGTCTGAGCCAGGGTTTCTTTTCCTGCTCAAAAGTCATGGCCAAGAAGCAAGTTGGGGAGGAAAGGGTTTATTAAGCTTACACTTCCATGATGCTGTTCATCACCAAAGGAAGTCAGGACTGGAATGCAAGCAGGTCAGAAAGCAGGAACTGATACAGAGCCCATGGAGGGATGTTTCTTACTGGCTTGCTTCCCCTGGCTTGCTCAGCTTGCTTTTTTATAGAACTCAAGACTGCCAGCCCAGGGTTGGCACCATCCTGAATGGGCCCTCCCCCTTTGATCGCCAACTGAGAAAATGCCCCACAGTTGGATCTCATGGAAGTATTTCCCCAACTGAAGCTCCTTTCTCTGTGATAACTCCAGTCTGTGTCAAGTTGACACACAAAACCAGCCAGTACAATTGACCCTTTGTCAACGTGACACACAAACACATCACTATTAAGCCTCAATCCTTACTTTCTTATTCTTCCCCAAGGTCTAAATAGCTTTAAAAGTTCCACAGTCTTTACATATTAAAAGTTCAATCTCTTTCAAATATCCAATATCTTTTAAAATTCAAAATCTTTTAAAAAATCAACATCTCTTAACTGTGGGCTCCATGAAAATACTTTCTTCCTTCAAGAGGGAAAAATATCAGGCCACAGTCACAATCAAAAGCAAATACCAACTGTCCAATGTCTGGGATCTACTCATGATCTTCCAGGTGCCTCTAAGGGCTTGGGTCACTTCTCCAGCTCTGCCCTTTGTAGCACACACCTTGTCTTCTAGGCTCCATCTGCCTGTACTCCACTGCTGCTGCTGTTCTTGGTGGATATTCATGGTAATGGCATCTAAAATCACTGCTGAACTAGGCTTCACCAATAGCCTCTCAATAGGCTCTCTTCATGGTGCCAAGCCTCAACTTCTTTGCATGACCCCTTCAGTCCTGGGCCATCAATTGCAACTGAGGCTGCACCTTCACCAATGGCCTTTCATGGCCTCTCACAGTGCCAAGCCTTAGCTGCTCTTCATGACCCCTTCACGCCTTCAAAACCAGTACCACCTGGGTGACTCCTACATATTGCCAAGTCCAGTCACTGCACAAGGTACAACCTTGGCTATCTCTGAAACACACCTTTTTTGTACTCTCAGAAAACACTTCCCAGAATATGTCACCTCAATGATTCTGATCTCTTCTTAATCACTGCTAATTTGTTAGCTCCAGCTAACCAGCATCAATAGTCCCAGTAATGCAAAGTTTTCGCTTTAGTAGTTCTGGTATCTTGGTAATCACAGCTGATTCTTCAGCACCAGCTAACCCAAACCACAGAATAATTTTCATGATAAAAATAGCAAAGGCCCTGATAAGAATCTTTAATCTTCCCTCTAAAATTTCACAAGCCAGGCCTCCATCTTCTGCACTGTTCTCAACATTATCTTCCAAGGTCCTATAAAACATCCCACCGAGCTCTTAACACTGAATGGATCTACTAGCCCAAAGTTCCAAACTCCTTCCACAGTCCTCCCCAAAACATGGTCAGGTTATCACAGGAATACCCCACTATGCTGGTACCAATTTGTCTTAGTCAGAGTTTCTATTCCTGCACAAACATCATGTCCAAGAAGCAAGTTGGGGAAGAAAGGGTCTATTTAGCTAAAAATTCCACATTTCTGTTCATCACAAAAGTAGTTCAGGACTGGAACTCAAGCAAGCCAATAACATCCCTCCATGGCCTCTGCATCAGCTCCTGTATCCTAACCTACTTGAGTTCCAGTCCTGTCCTACTTTGGTGATGAACAGCAATTTGGAAGTGTAAGCTTAATAAACCCTCTCCTCCCCAACTTGCTTCTTGGTCATAATGTTTGTGCAGGAGTAGAAACCCTGATTAAGACACCCCAACAAAATTCCAACTCAGTTCTCCACAGAGATAGAAATAGCAATTCTCAACTTCACGTGGAATAGCAACAATAACAGCAACAACAGAAACAGGATAGTGAAAACAATTCTAACACTTAGAATATTTTCAAAATACAAACAGCTCACGGCCATCATCAGGTGAATGAGTAAATGAACTAAGGCATGTTTATACAATAGATAATTCTAAAACTCAGGGGAGTCTCAAAACCAATTGAGTGAAAAGAACCCAGAGTGAAAAACGATGTTCTACAGTTCCATTGGCAGGAATTCCTGAAAAGACAGAACTTCATATACAGAGCATGAGATAAGAGCAGCAGTGATGGTGTGTCTCTGAGGAGTCTGAGTTGACCGCGTATAGACCTGCGTTTCCAAGCGGCTAGAAATGTCCCATGCTTTGCTTTGGATGACGGATTCACAGGCATATGCATTCATCAGAATAATTACATATAATTCTTAAGGTGGAGCATTTTACAGACGTGTATATAGAATTCCTTCTCTTCTTGCCAAGCCATTAATCCTGTTCAACCTCTAGAATGTCATTCTATTAGCACACAGCCATTTGCTTTTTGTTGTTGTTGACAACCATCGTTTTTAAATTTTGTATTTTAACAGTCATTGATTATCATCTTTCATTAAGAAGTAAATTTCTGGGGACAAATAATATTAATAAAGCTATCCTGTACTTTTATCCTAAGGAACATTACACATACCATTTGGTTTACTGCCTACCAAGAGAAATCCTTGGAGAGCTTGTGAGAATCAAGGTCCCTGCCCCCAGTACAACTTTTATCTAAATAAAGAAGAGAATGGAGAGATTTATGAGTAGCTAAGAGTATGATAATATCATTTCAATGAATTGGTCTCAGTATTTTATAATCAATTATTTCAGTGATTTGGCCATTCTTAAGCAAACATTGGTGATGCCTAGGAAATTCATAAACACTGTATTACATCATTTTCTCCTAATCATTTTGAGCTAAATATTTCATATTTGATTTGGAAGGAAAATAACCCAGTTCACCCAAATATAGATAATAATGTCTGGGAATCAAGCATTAATGTATTTTCTCATAATTCTTTTACTTGGTAGACATTGATGTTTATTTTTAAAATTCATATGCACATATTCACACACATCATACACACATATTGTACACACTCACACATATGCACACACAGAGACATTACATGTGCACATACACATGCACACTTTACACATGTGTACACATCAATAAAACATGTTATACACACATACTCACACATACAGACGTGTAACACATGCACATACATCACATGTGCACACAAATATGCACACTCCAGACATGCATGCACATCATATACACATCACACACATATACATACAAACATGCAACACTCATACACACACATGTATGCAACACATATATGTGGTTGTAAATATTCATGTAATTACCTATTGTAGCAATATTGTAACAACTTGGAAACTTGTTTTAACTTTACCTTACATACYGAGTTAAGTTTTAGGAAAATACTATTCATTTTTAAATATTTCACAAGGGATTCAGATAAGTGCTCTTTGGGGGTGGGCAACTTAGAATAGGATTCTAAGAAGAGAACAGGTGACTCTCCATCRCCAAAATCGATTTAAGAATAAAAAGAATTTCTGAGGAAGAGTGAGCCAGAAGTGCAGAGAAAAGAAAGGATTTAGCAGAAAACATTCTTGAAACCTCATCATATTTAATTTTCCTCAGAACTTTGAAAATTTTCACGGGAACAGACATCAGATTGGAGGAAGCAGTCAGATTTGGAAGAGATGTGAAGAATCCTCTTTCTGTTTTCACGAAATTAATTCTGAACGCAAATACTCTGGTTGTTTCCTTCTCAGTCCAGTGCCAGTTTTGTCTCCTACAGTGTCTGTGTTCTAACCTCCTATGTACTGATCTGTCGGCAACACTCCTGTAATGCGGGGGTTGGGGGTGGCACTTTGTCAGACATGTGATGGACTCCAATCCTCTGGAGGACTGAGACATACCACTCTACGTTTGCTTCTCTCCAGCCCAGGACTATGGAGGCATGAACACTCTCTTCCTCAAAGAAGAAGAGGAGAGGTCTGCTCCTCCACCACCCTCCACTCCACCCACTTCATAGCACCAATAAGTTTATGTGGTAGATTTCCCTATTAAAACTAAGGATTTTTAGGGCTGTAGGGACTAAAATGTCTTCACAAAGACCATCTGCTGAAGGCTCAGTCAACAGTCTATGGCAGTGTTAATAAGGGCTGGCATCTTTAGGAGGTGGAGCCTCATGGAAGGAAGGAAATTAGATGATTGGGAACAAACTCATGGAGGAGACAGTGGAATTTCATCTCTCTCTCTCTCTCTCTCTCTCTCTCTCTCTCTCTCTCTCTCTGTGTGTGTGTGTGTGTGTGTGTGTTTGTTTGTTTGTTTGTTTGTGTGTGTGTGTGTGTTGAAGGAGTGATATTGGGACTTTGAGCTCTGTGTGTGTGTGTGTGTGTGTGTGTGTGTGTGTGTGTGTGTGTGTGTTGAAGGAGTAATATTGGAACTTTGAGCTCTGGGTGTTTGTGTGTGTTTGTGTGTGTGTGTATCTGTCTGTCTGTCTCAACCCTCCCCTTCATGACTACTATGAAGAGAATATATTCTACCCCACCCTGTACTTTCCACCATGACTTGTTGCCTAGCAACAGGCCCAATAGCAACCACGGGACGATGCCTCTAAACCTGTGAGGCAAGGGAAATGCTCTTTCCTTTGAGTTGATTACTGCATGTATCTTGCTACGGCAACAGAAAGTTCATTAATGAAACCTTGAGAATTCTTTTATCCATTTCTTAATTCTTCTTAAAAGGGAATCCTAAAAGTCTGAGAAATATTTGTTGAATCAAAGTATGAATGTGAGAACTAGACCAGAATGGGTAAATTTTAGCCCTCTAAAATATGCATTCACTATTCATTATTGTTCAGGAATATTGAATAAGTTCTTGGGTTTCAGCTTCCTTATCTATATAGCAGGAAGCACTAGGTTAGGTAATGATAAAAGATGGCCTTCAGCCCTGAGATTCTGTGATTTTCTAAGAACAGAACTAAGATATCTATGTTTACTCACTAACAAATAGTGAGGCAGAGCCGGGCGTGGTGGCGCACGCCTGTAATCCCAGCACTCTGGGAGGCAGAGGTAGGYGGATTTCTGAGTTCGAGGCCAGCCTGGTCTACAGAGTGAGTTCCAGGACAGCCAGGACTACACAGAGAAACCCTGTCTTGAAAAAAACCAAAAAAAAACAAAACAAAACAAAACAAAAACCAAAAAACAAATAGCGAGGCAGGACTCAGTCCTCATCATTGACCCCGAAAGTATCATAAGTATGTGAGTTAGTAAGTAACTTGATATCAGCTCCCATTAGTTAGGTGGCTTTCTCTCCTAAATTCCCTCTACCTGGAATTTAAGGACCTCTCAGGTCAGAATATTTTAGAGATAACTTTATATTATAAAAAGAATCATGTGCTGGGCGTGGTGGCACACACCTGTAATCCTAGCACTTGGGAGGCAGAGGCAGGCGGATTTCTGAGTCCAAGGTCAGCCTGGTCTACAGAGTGAGTTCCAGGACAGCCAGGGCTACACAGAGAAACCCTGTCTCCAGAAAAAAAAAAGAATCACATCAGAAAATCACAGGAGACCTTGGGCCCTACGGGGTGGAGTAGACAGACAATGCACCAATGGTTTGAAGAGCTGGGTGACCTGTTCCTATCTTATTTGCTAAGCATCCTTGCTCTTGCTCCACTGCCTGCTCAGGGATGATAGTGGTAGCCAGAATCCCTGCACACACTTGTTGAGCACTGTGTTCATACTATCGTATTTTTGGGCATAAGCTTGTTTACTCTTCACAGCAAAGGAGACCTAAGCTAAAAAATTCAAGCTAGTGAACCAACAGACGTGAAGCAGAATTCAATTCTCATCATTTGATCCCGAAAGAAGGATCACAATATGTATACACATTTATTTTCTTAGCCCCAACATAAGTCACATAATGGTGTGAGAAATGAATAATTCAGTCATTAAGATAATAAGGACTTAATGCGTTACTTTCCAAATAGTCTTGCCTATGCATAGACTAGTTTCCAGACTATTCACATTTGTTGAGAAAGCCAGTTAGCATCCCTTGGAGACCAGCAATATTGTTACATTAGCTGTTGATCTGAACCTCATCCAGGTCTGGTGGGTCTTGGACGTTGGCCCTGTATGAGGGAACGCAGCTGTGCTGTCAGCATCGTGAGGCAGGTGGGCTTCTTGATGAGTTACAGAATGACAATGGAGGCAAAGGGGGGATCTCTCCTTCCAGTCAGGAGATGTTTCTCAGCTCATTCTCCAGAAAGAGTTTATCTCAGACACTTTCCATTTCCCTAGAATTCAATAGACCTCATGTACGGAAGACAAGAATAATTCTGGTTTCTATCCTCATTCATTTTTTTCATTTATTATTCATGTATTCACATTAAATCATTAAAAATAAAACTGGAACACATAGACATTTCCTCATACACAGGGGAAATTGTCTTCCAACTGTCTTACTAATGTTGGTAAGTTCTCTCCCTAGTCTTACCAGGACCAGGATGTTTTGGTCATTAACTCTGAGTCTTTCAACAAGAATTATAAGTAAATCACAGTTAATGGCTTTTGTTACAAAAAATATTTGCAGCAAATTCTGACTGGGATATGCCTAGGCCTTGACTTGGAAAAGTCCTGAAGCTCCACGTATTTCTCTTTAATAAGTTCAACTAGTTTTACAAACCTCAAGTACCAAACAAGTAAAGGACTCTCATGCTCTGGGTAATTCATCTTGTTTTCAAATGAGACATTACTTGTCCCCCTAGTCATTAAAAAGGACAGTTAGCTTGAGAGCAAATTGTCCACTGGACAGAGCGGTCCTAGGACCAGAGAAGTGGTTGTCCACACCCAGCATCATCTCCAGGACCTGGGAATGATCATTTCTGAGCAACTCTAACTTTTTTATTAATGATTTTATTTGTTTACATTTTAAATGATATTCCCCTTCCCAGTTTCACCTCCACAACCCCTCCATCTCTTCCCCCTCCCCTTTGCTTCTATGAGGGTGCTCCTCCACCAACTTACCCACTTCTACTTCACTGCTCTAGCATTSCCCTACACTGGGGCATCAAGCCTCCACAGGACCAAGGACCCGCCCTCCCATTGATGTCAGATAAGGCAGTACTCTGCTACCTATGTAGTTGGAGCCATAGATCCCCCCATGTATACTCCTTGGTTGGTGATTTAGTCTCTAGGAGCTCTGAGTGGTCTGGTTAGTTGACATTGTTCTTCCTATGGGGTCGCAATCTCCTCCAATTCCTTCAGTCCTTCCCCAGCTCCTGGGGTACTTGGGGTCAGTCAGATGGTTGGCTGTGAGTATYTGCATCTGTATTAGTCAGGTACTGCCAGAACCTCTCAGGGGACAGCCATACCAGGATTCTGTCAGCAAGCACTTCTTGGCATCAGCAATAGTGTCTGGGTTTGRTGTCTGCATATGSGATGGATCCCCAGGTGGGGAACTCTCTGGATGGCCTTTCCTTCAGTCTCTGCTCCACTTTTTGTCCCTGCATTTCATTTGGACAGGAACATTTCTGGGCTAAAAATTTTGAGTTGGTTGGGTGGACCCATCCCTCAACTGGGGGCCATGACTATCTACTGGAGGTGCTCTCTACAGGTTCTATATCCCCTTTGTTGGCTAAAGTCATCCCTCTTGGGTCCTGGGAGCCTCTCTCTTCCCTGGCATCTGGGACTTTCTAGTGGCTACCCCCAGTTCCCCATACCCTACTGCTTCATATTTCTACTCAATTTCCTGACCCTCTGTACTTCTCTTCTGCCCCTTCCCATACCTGATACTGCTCTACTTTTTCCCCTTCCCCTCCTT
>BDUI01006069.1:28856-39182 GCA_002335545.1 Apodemus speciosus
TGGTATTTGCTCCTGTGCGTTACATGTGTAAACTCTATGGCAGACCCACTTCTGAGTTAGATATGGGGAATTCCCAATCATCTTGCTTGTCTTTATGTGGGGAAGTTCCACAGTGTCTGAACTCAAGAGAACTCCCTAGATCTCTGTAATGTACAGAAGATTCAGAGCTTCAGTCCTCTAAAGGTCTGTGTGTGAAAGGCCTTGTCCCCTGGGTCTTCCCACTGTTAAGAGGTGATGGAACTTTGAGGAGGGAGGGTGTACTAAGAAGTTCTTACATCATTGTATGTTCTTGAACCGATAATGGGACCCGGGTCTCTTTCTGGCCTCACTATTGGTTCCTGATATTGTGCTTTACCATGCTTTGCTGTTGTCGGCTGACATCCCCTGGAGAGACCTTAGCACAGCACTTCCACACAGTTACAGCCTGCACTTCTCAAAATGTGAGGCAAGACAACATATTCGTTCATAAGTTACCAGATTATAGAAACAGTTATAGAAACAGTAAACTTTCAAACACAGGTGGATAACATGCTGATCTTCAGGGACAACAGGCCTTGGAATGCCAGTTCCGAATGTCGCTTTGAAATAACTGAACCCTGTCCAGCACATCTCGGTGCATTTGGTCCTTAGATGCAATCTTATACACTAGTTCAAAGTAGAGATGGTTGGTAAGTTGGGGACAGTCGATTAACAATGTCGAGTTGATTCTCACAGTGTAGTTTCTTGAAGTGACATGATGCTTCTGTCATCCCCAAACAACAGATACCAACAGTAAATAACTCAGTGCAGCTAAAGCTACAGAAATTGTTCCCTGCTCATGGAGAGATGCTTGATAGGTTCTTAAAACTTTAGCCTCTCACTAGTAGCTGTTTTCTTCTTAGTATGTACTGTTAATGACTTAGTTTCTGACAGAGTGCTAAAGTACTATATATTGACTATTTTGCATCTCGTTTATTGGCTGTGACCCACAGTAGAGGTGAGATAGGGAGTTTTGTCAGGTCGCATTTATCCTATTTCTTTGGTACTTGAAAGAGTGCCTGGACCATCAATGCTTCTCAGTAAAGAGTGGTCAAAGGCTGAGTGAGCGCGCCAGCTCCATGGAGGATTTGGGCGTAATGTATTTCTGCCTACCTCCCTTGCTGTGCTTTCATGGGGTGTGGAGGTGCAGCGACCCAGCACGTTATAGGCACACAAACCAGGAGCCAGATTCAGATTCTGTTTCTGCCCTGAAACAGAGTGACCTGTGTAGGCTGTCGAATTCTCCATCTTGCTTCTACAACTGTGATGTGAGGATGATTCATGGCTGATCGTGATGGGAATGAAGTTATTAAAAACTCTGGCCAAAAGTATGTGCCTAATTAACGTGAGCTGGATCTGAAGCAAAACTCTTACAAGAGTACTAAAAGCTTCTCTCATTTTTAGAAAACATTGATTTTTTAGCGAGGGATAAAAGCTAAAGGCACTGTGACATTTTTATTTTCCTGAGGGGGCCCTAAAACATTTTAGCAATTTCCCTTCTGGCAAATGCCAGAATAAAAACCGTCTGCTTGGCACACCCAGCCATCCCTTTTACTGAAGCCCACGTCAGTATGCAGAGCCCCAGGGAATCCAGGGCAGTTTCATAGATGCCTAGGGACTGCAGGTGCTTGGTGAGGGCGTTCACAACCTTCGGAGGCCAGGGAGATGTGAAGCTGGCTGTTGGGAGCACATGAATTGGGGTAGCAATGAGCGGGTTGCGTAAAATTGTTCTTCAGCAAGCAGAGATTAATGCTACAGTCAACAGAGGGTTTTCAATGCCTCAGAGTATGTACATTGCTAAGAAGTGAAAATGGAAAACCAAGTGCCACCAGTCAGACACTGAAGATGTTCGAGGTATGAAACAAATAGAGACTCATAATGGCTGGCATTTCTAAGGTGTCTTTGTAGAATGCTATGACTTGTTATAATTTATGGAGCATGATTAAGGAGGGTAGCATTTGGTGGCAGATGCTATGAAAGAAAACCCAGCAATAGTGGGGAAAGTGGCTGGGGTGGAGGAGAAGCTGAGAAAGGGGTTTTGCTTGTGTATAAGAGATCTTTGAGAGCCTTTCTCACTGCAAGCTGACGGGGGACTCTGTACCCCCAGTGCGATTTGCTTGGCTTCTAAGGAGTAGTTAAATAGCTTTTAACCATTGTCTTTCAGGTCTGTTGTCAGCATCACTTTGAGGAAGAGTGTTCAAAGAACACTGGTGGCAACGGCAGAAGTGGCTCCTCAAAGTGCAACACTTACATGGTCCTGAAAGTGTAAATGCAGCGACATGTCAGCAATGCTCTGTATTAATGTGGTTCAGAACGGAGCCCGAGCACCAGAATGCAGTGCACCAGAATGCAGTGCACCAAGGGGAGTTTTCAGAGATCTCTGCCTCCTGGCCTCCACCCTGTGAATGTTGTGAGAATAGCTGAAAGTGAAGGGTGGAGGCATGCTGGAACACTGTGTAGTTCCCATCTCCACAGGAAGAAGGGCACATGATGACTCCTTCTTTTGGGGTTGTGGGCCTGGAGAAGATGGGAGAAGGACTGTGTCTTCTTCGCACCATGCCATCCTTTGTCAAGTCTCTTGAGCCTCTAAGTTTTACTTTCGTTTCTTCCATCATCATACATATAATAAGACGTATCAAAAGGCTCCTGTGAAATAGAAAAAGACAAAACCACCATTTATGAAAGACACTGAGGATAGCCGAGTGAGGGGCCAAACACGGTGGACAACATCCTGCAACAAGAGAACCCAAGACGCCCCTTGTTTTTTAATAAAACTCACAGGGATCTTTAGCCAAGTAAAATCATAGATGGGGAAGAAGAATGGGGATGAGCCTTTGAAGTTACTGGGAAAGACACTGGAGCCTGGTTGGGACTGAACTTCCAAGAAGAAAACAGGTTCTAGAGCAGTCCAACCCGACCTACAAGTTCACAGTCCATCCACTATTACCCTGGGCATTTGTTTGTATCCTCTAAAATACTCCTGTATTGCTATGTAATGAATGTCTTTCTCCTAGACTTGGATGTAGCATGTCCCTTAAATTTTAGTATATTGCTATCTTGTCCCCAGATGCTGCTGCTGCTGTTCGATAGTTAAGAGAYGGGTCCTTCTGCCATGTGATTAAGTCATGGAGTATCATACCGAGATGAGGCTAACACAGTTCTCACTGACTATTAGTTCTTCAAAAGGTTTTGTTATAGAAAAAGCAAGCTTTTCCTGCAAATCTCCCTACCTCCCACCATACCGTGCGATCTCTCCGTCTTGCGCATGCTCTTACCGCCGTGCCATCCACCATGCCACGGTGTATGTGATGTATGTGCACGAGCTTGTCAGACCTGAGCAGATGCTGATGCTATGGTCTTGAGTCTGCAGAAGTGTGTGCTAAAAAAAAAATCTATTTTTACACACACTCCACCTGAAGTATTTTGTAATAGGAACAGAGAATGGACCAATGCAAAGTTATATGCAAAGTATTATTTTATACTTTGGTTGACTGAAGTTTGCATGCCTGGAAACATCTCTCTAGGGCAACAATCTAAAAAAAGGGGGACCAAGGTTCACAATGGTATTGATTAAACGATGCAACACTATGGACCGTATGCAAAGTAATTGAAATCAGTCAACTTCCATTCAAATAGCAATTGCTACATAAATTTTAACCCCCCCCCCCAATAACAATTTGTCATCCACTAAGATGATCAGTAAATTATGGAAAAATGGGCTATAGGAGAAAATTCTGGCTTTTTTCATGATTCTGGGTTTTGACATAGAAACAAGAAGATTAGATAATATACAGAGTAGTTCTATTTTCCATAGACTTGTAACTTTTACCAGGGCCATATGTACCTTGACCAAACCTGACTGCACATCCTAAGACAAAGTATGTGCCTGTTTTCCTGACATCAAGACATGAATATAASTGCCTTTTGAAGAGGCTATGAATGAGGCTGTGGCTTAGATCTGCATACACACAGGGTAAAACTGAGACACAAGTAGRAGGGCGGCTGATTTTAGATCATGTTTTCCTCACATGTGAGAGAGGAAGGGAAAGGAAAACACAGATACGCTATTGCCAGAGAGTTGGTCCACAACATGCTGGATAGTGAGACAAACGTGTTTCACTCCCTTATTAGGAGCCAGTGATAAGATTAAATGGACTAAGGTGGAATGGATCCACAAGGGAATCGAAGACGACAATAGGTGATTAATTGAAGATTAGTATCAACCCAATTCTGCATGTAGAGGAAGAAAGAAAGAAACAAACAAAAAAACAGACTCAAGAATAACCAATGTGATGAATGGGTTCATAGATGAATTGATGAGTGCATGTATGGGTGTCATTTTTTAGCTCATAGATTTTTCTTTCTATATTGAAAATAATTATTTTTATACAGTGTGTTTTGATCATGTTTTTCCCTTCCTCCAACTCATCCCAGATCCTCTGCATCTCGCTACCCACCCAAGTTTATGCTCTTTTTCTCTTTCTCTCTTTAAAAATAACTCAAATCAAAACCAACCAACCAAACAAAAAAATCCAAGAAACACATACACCCTTACCCCTACAAAACCTCAAAAGGTTTTTTTTATGCTAGAGAAAGATCTATAACCAGTCTTTGATGGTATGTATCATTCATTTAGAGTGATAGGGTTATAATTTATGGAAATACCAGAGGAATTTCCATTAACTAGCAAGGCAGCTTCAATTACTCTATTTTTAAGTGTGTGTATGTGTGTGTGTGTGTCTGTCTGTCTGTCTGTTTGCCTGTATATGTGAGTGCAATGCCTAAGGTGGTATTAGAAGATACCAAAGAAGAGGGTACTGGATATCCCGGACTGGGAGTTGCAGGAAGATTCTCAGACTCGGTGCTAGACCAAATTCTGCAAGAACAGTGCATTCTCTTAACCACTGAGTCATCCCTCTAGCTCCTTCGCTCCTGCACTAAGAACTTCAATGCTGTCCCAATTCCTAGCTCACCTCTCAGAGTCACAGGGCACTGCAGCTACTAGTAGCAGTGAGTGACAGCAGCGAGTCACAGTCTGGAAAGGCAGAAGTAGCCATACTCCCATTTCTTTGCATTGTTATTTTAATGAGCTAGCTGTTTCTTTAGCTTGTACAGTGAGACCAGTAGGGTTTTTCTTTCTTTCTTTCTTTCTTTTTTTTTTTTTTTTTTTTTTTTTTTTTTTTTTTTTTTTTATAAAACTGATGATGATTCAGATTTTATCTCCTGAGATTTATAGTCTCATTCCTGTGACACACCCACGAGCAGCTCATTCCTGCTTTGAAGGGAAAAGTGACAGAGGCCAGGGGAAGGTGTGTGGTGACAGCTTGGAGASAAAGTGAGCAGGTGAGGCAAGGGAGGTCTTCACGGAGACCGTGGGGGTGATACGGAAGGTGTAGCACTGTGCTGGGCTCAGACAGCTGTCCCTACTGTCTTGTGTCAGGCTAATGGCTTGATATTAATTCCTTCAAATAAGGCTGTGCTATGAAGATGGCATGCTAATTTTAGAAAACTTGGGAAAATCTGGYTYGGAATTATATATATTTATATCATTTTTATAGTCTTGCTATATAGCCCAGGGTGACCTCGAACTCAYAGTCTGCCTGCCTCTCCTTCCCAGGTACTAGGAACACATGTATAAACCTGGCTGTTTACTGCGTCTTTGAGTAGAGCTTGCTGTGGCGTGTTTTCCTTTCAAGTTAGACTGATTAATTTCTGCTTTTTCTTCTTCTCCTGCGGGTACGTTTTGTGGCATTTTATGCTCAGTCCTAAGGACTCAATAGATTGTTTGTAAGCTGGGTTTGACTCATGGTACTTTTGACATTCTTAAGAAAGTGGATCAACTTTGCATGGAGTTTAAAAGATATTTTTTTCTGGCAAAMTCTGAAGTGCTTGGCTGAATTTTCTAATTTTAATATTTTGACACATTACACAAGCAAATAAAGGTCTCATTTTCATATGCAGAGTCTTTCTGTGTAGAAGTCTATTCATCTGAATATAGAGACACATATGTGTCTATCTATAAATGTACGTGTAACACCCGAACTTCATTCTGGCAAGTGGTAGCATGCTTAATATCCTAGGAGAGCAGAGTTTCTGTGCCAGTTAGTGTTTATTCTTGAACGAATCTACACACAAGGTGCAAGTAAAGAGGTTAGAGGACACTGGGTGTGCGTAGGATGGCAATGCGATCGTGGCTCAGATAGAAAAGAGCCCTAAGAATAAATACAGTAGTGATGGAAATGGCGGCCTGACTTCCAGTGTTTACAGTTGGGAATGCCCGGCAGGCTTTGGTTTATTAACCTCCAGAAAGTTGTGGAGGAGGTTGGCGTTATCTGATGCAGCATCGCCTGTGACTTCTCTGCAAAGTGGAGAGAGAAGCTTCCATTTGCTCTAGCGCTCATTTCTTTGTTGATTTTACTGAAGCGTCTATTTATCTAATCTCCGTAGAATAGTTTCCATTTAAATAGGAAAAATAATCTTGGAGGATTTTACTCTTCGTTTAATCTTCCTCTCTCTTCCTTTCTTGTGAGTGTTTTCCTATTTAAAACTCACCATGAGTCACCTTCACCAGCATTTCTGACAAAAACCCCTTCTGTATTCCAGTGGATCTTAATAAAACAAGCGTCACAGGAATTGTCTGCCATGCCAAGACCTTAACTAGTGTGACTCCACTTTTGGTGATAAGTGGTGGTTTTGTTTTGACATCTTTATAACACAGCTCTTAAGTAATACAAGTTGCAAATGGCATGCTCCTTCAGTAACTCTGAAAGAAGTTATTTTTCCACTCAAAAGAAATCACTTTTTTGATGATTAAAAGATATACATTTATGTATATTAACATATAGGTTTGTGAAAGATTGATATGAAGGGGGKGTCTATTCTTTTCTAGAATAGTTTCTAGAAACTTCTGTTTGTGAACACTTACTGACAAAGCAAGAATGAAGGGTTAGAAAATTCCAGGATCTAACTTCAGTGTCGGCCAGTCATTTCCAAGACTTACAGTGATATGGTTAGACCAGCAGGAGAAGTAACCAGACATTTGCCTATCCACCATTTTGAAGTGACTGTTCCCCTGCATCCAGCCAAACTTTCTGAGTTTGTTAGGAAGTGTTATTTTCCATGCGGGTGAGTCTTCCTTCTCTAGATACTCTGCATGCTACACTTTTCTACACAAAATTATTGGTGAAAAAAAGATCATGTTGATTATTCCCCAGATTTTCAAGCTTGTGTGTGTGTGTGTGTGTGTGTGTGTGTGTGTGTGTGTGTGTGTGATTGCATGTGTGCATGCAGGCATGTTGACCCACATGTTCATGTGGAGGCCAGTGGTTGATGTTCAGAGTCTTTCTTTATAAAACTCTACACCTTCATTTTCCAAAGCAATGTTTCTCACTGAACTCGGAGCTTGAGTTTTAGCTAGATGACATCCACTTGTCTTCACCTAGCCATCACTGGTATGCAGGCCCATACCTCATGCTCAGCTTTTTATCAGGGTTTTAGGGGTTTGAACTCAACTCCTCATGCTTCCAGAGCAAGCACTTTACCCACTGAGTGATCATCTCTTCTCTTTGACGCATTTTGGGTCATGGTGCAGAATAGATAACGGTGCGGCTTCATTATGATGAACAACTCAGATTACCTTCCATTATGGGACCCACAGAGAAATTGGTCATTCCATCACTATGAGGTTATAATGTGCATGTCTAGAATTGTGCAGACAGAAGTGGATCTGAGCCTGAAGAGGCTTCCTGAAACTTGAAGAATTCAACATTGAGAATTCAAAGTTAGGCATGAGTTCTAGCCACAGCTGCCTGGCTTTGTTCCTGAGTTCCTGGGAGTGGAAACAATTCAGGTACTGCTCTGTCTACTGGGCAGATGGCTCCGGGTGAGGAAGGAGGCTTGTTACTGATGAACTGTGCAAAGAGAGAGAAGGGGAAGTAAGGGGACCACCACACAGACCAGTGGGAGGGTGGAAAAAGATGACGATAAGTAGTGGGGACAAGTGGTCCATGTACTCATGCTGTAAGCATCCATTACAGCTGTCTTGAGGTATCAGGCTCAGAAAAATGCTGGGACTTCAGAGGTAAGGGACACAAATAGAGCCCCATGGGAGATTCGTCTGTTGGCTGTCAGTGGCAGAAGTGAAGAAGACTGACACGGTGTCAAAGATGGCAATACACTGTGGGAATCAAGGATAACAGTAGATAGGATGCCGGCACGATTCAGGGTGGTATCGAAGATGAGAACCRGTGAGTAGATCAAGGTTGTTTTTCCAGCAAGACGGATGTGTCAGCTGACTTTAGCTGGTAACAAATGAAAAGTAATGATGGTTGTGTGAACAGCAGGAATAAACCTACAAAAGAACATTTCARAAGGATGTAAATGAGAAAATGAAGAAGCATGTACTCGGGAGGGCATGGTGGGAGAAAGGAAAGGTTTAAGGCATGGGACAGGAGAAGGGGTTTGAGTGGGGACTCATGAAGGTGGAGAGTCAAGAAAAGGGGAAAGAGAGGGAAGAGCAAAGGCTGTGCTGTAATGAGGGAATTAGACTGATTTTTACACAGTGAGTGAATGTGCCAGGAGCCATTCTCACATAGATCTCAAACCCCCCTCCTTTCAGCCATTTCTAGCCTGCTTCTTCTAGCCTGCTTTTAGAAGGAAATGTACTAGTTTAAAGATTAGCCAAGTAGCTAGATGTTCAGTACATGCAGAGCTCACCTGAGTGGGCTAGAACAAACGAAGCTCACCTGTGGTTAGGTTACCATAGCAACTCCTTTCCACTTTACCTCCACATGATCAGTTTCTCCTGCCAAGTTCCTACAGCAATTGCCAGATTTTCCCTGAAGATTCTGAGAGACAATTCTGAGAAACTGTTCCYGAGAAGTGATACTAGCCCCCTAGATTGTTCCCCAAATACAATGACTTTCCCCCTTTACCCCTCCCTACATTTTGCTTGCTTCCCTTTATATCGCCTTGTGTAAAAAATAAAATTTGACAGCTTGATCAGAATACTGTCTTGCTGTCCGTCTCTAGTGTCTCTTGTCTTTCACCTTCTCCTAGGTGGTCCGGGAACCCTGTTGACTGTCCTGCAGGTCAGGACATGAATGGACCTATGATTCGTCTCCCAAAGGAAAAACTGGAGTGCTAGTTCTTACCACTGGCTATGTCCAGGAATTTCCTGGGGAGCTTCCAAAAGGCCTGCCCATCCTCCATTTGCTCCAAAGATCTTCACCCACATGACCTGGGTAAAGTCTGGTCATAGACTTTTTAAAGGACCTTTATCATCAAAGCTATGGTTACAAGTAAGATTTAACTGTGTGTCTGTTTTGTCATACATAAAATGAGAAAAATGACATTAATTAAATCAAAATTAAGGAAAAAAGTCTTTAGAATAACAGAGGTTGATGTGCAGCTATAGTTCTCAAGTAGGGGTGACTTGCTTTCTAGAGAATATTTTGCAGAGAACAGAGACTTTTTTTAATTTAATTTTTTCTTTTTTTACTTTTTAATCTAATTATCTTTTTTAAAATTAAATTAATTTATTTTTACTTATTCAATTTACATCTTGCTCACTGTCCCCCCCCCCCATAGTCATCTCCCTCCCACCATCCTTTCCCCACTCTTTCTTCTTCTCTCAGCAGGTGGGGGATCCTCTGGGTATTCCCTCCACCCTGGCACATCAAGTCTCTGCAAGGATAGGCACTTCCTCTCCCTCTGAGGCCAGGCAAGGGAGCCCGGTTAGAGGAACATACAGACAACAGCTTTTGGGATAGTCCGTGTTCCAATTGTTCAGGACCCACATGAAGGCCAAGCTGCACATCTGCTACATCTGTCAGAAGAGGCCTAGGTCTAGCCTGTGTATCAGACCCTGAGAGCCCCAAGGGTCCAGGTTAATTGACTCTGTTGGTCTTCCTGTGGAGATCCTATCCCCTTCGGGACCTGCAATCCTTCCTCCTCTTCCATAAGAGTCCCCAAGCTCCATCCATTGTTTGTCTGTGGGTGTCTATCTGTCTGAGTCAGCTCTGGTTGGAGCCTCTCAGAGGACACCATGCTCCTGTCTGCAAGTAATAAGAGTATCATTAATAATGTCAGGGATTAGTGTTGGCCCATGGGGTGGGTCTCAATTTGAGTTGGTTATTGGTTGGCCATTCCCTCAGTCTCTGTTCCCTCCCCCATGCCTGCATTTCTGTGGACAGGATTGGGTTAAAAGCGTTGTGGGTGGGTTAGTGCCTCTATTGCTCCACTGGGGTTCCTGCCTGACTACAAGAGGTGGCCTCTTCAGGTTCCATATCCCCAATGATGTGAGTCACC
>BDUI01006070.1:30521-41415 GCA_002335545.1 Apodemus speciosus
TTATGGTTTTTTCGAGACAGGGTTTCTCTGTGTAGTCCTGGCTGTCCTGGAACTCACTCTGTAGACCAGGCTGGCCTCGAACTCAGAAATCCGCTTGCCTCTGCCTCCCGAGTGCTGGGACTAAAGGCATGCACCACCACGCCCGGCTCATTTGCCTTTCTTCATTCTCCACAAAGCTGTATGCTGCTTCTCCATTGATAAGGTTATGAGGGACCTAACTACCGTTTAAGACCCAGCTCAAAATGCTGCCACCCCAGAAACGCGTGCAAACTCCAAAGCTCCTTGATAAGGCTGGGGGTGGGGAGGGGGGCAAGGCTAAGCTATCCCTGTCAGTCTTTGGCAGCCAGCGTGAAGTGTCTAGTGTTTTGTAAACTTCAGGCTACTTTGATCTTGCCTTAGATCGTCCTAGGGTCTCACCTAAACCCTGGCGCCAGAAGCCAGGAAAATTGCCACCCCTCTCAGGGGAAGGAGGGGCAGGGAGCCAGCCATAGCCGGAGTAACACAAAAGCACAAGGCCCCTTTCACAAAGTAGTGAGTAGATCACATGTCTGATAGATTAAATGCACCGGTTTTAAATACAAATACGTCGTGGATCGCTGATTTCATTTGTTGCCATACCAAACCACAGGAGTCTTTTTCAAATTGGCTTGACTGGCTACACGTCCTGGCTGTGTGTCCCCGGACATACGCAAAGCACTTATGAAATATCCAAAGAAGTGGAGAGAAAGGGGAACGAAAAGGAAGCCCGGGCCGGAGTGACCCTCACTGAGTCACTGTTTCCTCAATGGCGGAGCTCCCTGATTGGGGGGCGGGGGGGGGCGGGACGGGGGGGCGGAGGAGGAATCGGAAGAATGCAAGCTGACCTGAGCTTGGAAGCCGAGCCCTTGAGCCGAGAGCCCCCAACCCTGCAGCCCCGAAACTCAAGAGCCAGGAGGGCCGGGCCCGACGGCCTGGAGCGCCCTCCGGTGGCCACGCCGCAGGCCCCCACCACTGGGGCTCTTCCTAAGACCACGCTCCCCGCCGCGGAAGGAACGAGACACGCAGAAAGTTTCCGAGCCAGGCGGTCAGCAAAGGACAAGTCAGGTCCCGGAGGGAGCCTGGATGCTAGGGCTGGGCAGGAGCCAGCGCCTAGACCGGAGGCGACAAGGAGAAGTCGGGTTCTAAACGGACCCTCTCCAGGCCTCCGACGTGCCCCCAGACGGGACTCTGGTCTGCAGATCCCACCCGCGCGGAATTTGTCCCTGCAAGCCCACCTTGTAAAGGGGACATGGGGACAGTGGCTACCACAATGGCAAGGTACCCCGATACTCTGGCTGCAGAGCATGCCTGGGCTCTTGTACTCCGTGCATTTGCTTAATTGGAGGGAGGGGGCGCAACAGCTCCCTGTGACGCATTGTGGTCCCCAGTAATCTGATTCTAGATGTCCCCGAAGAGCTCACCTGGACTCCCCCGCCCCACCCCCACGCCGCCTTTCCTCTGCCGGGGTGACGAGTGGGAACAGCGAATCCTCTGCCTCCTCCCCCCTCCAGCCTCCAGGTTTGGGCGCCAGGGTTTCCCYGCCGCACGCAGTGGACCCGCCGGCCGAGTGGTGGCGGTTGGGGACCCGGAGCGGGCGAGGCCGGGCGCGGTGCCTACCTCGTCCACGGTGAGCGGCATGCAGATTCGGTACTCCTTCAGCAGCATGTTCCTGCCGGCCGCGGACCCCAGGAAAGAAGGGGGCGTCCCAACTGATGAGCAAGGCTGGAGCCCAGAGAGAGCAAAGACGCTGGGAACCGGCGAGCGAAGCAGCCCCGGTGGTGCGCTCAGCTCCTAACTGCCTCCGGTCGGCCCCGGAGCATGTCAAGCTTCGGGTCCCGGTGTCTGTGACTCCTCCGCCTCCTTCGTCGCAAAGATCAGCCCTCTCTGTATTGCAAAGTCAGGCAATGAGGGACGGAGACCCGCGGGAGACAGCTCGGATTAGCAGCCCCGGGCTGGTAGGCGCGGCCACCAGATCAGGACATGCCCGGCGGCGGGCAAGAGAGGCAAAAGGAGGGAGAAAAGGGATTTTCACAAATTCAGACAAACGCACAAAAGTCGCCTCTGGATCCTCCTCCGAAAGCAGAGCTGAACCTGGCGAGCCCCCTTTTTTCCTACCCGTCTACCCTGGGTTAATGTCACCAGGAACACATTGCCGCGGGAGCAGGCGATGCTGACTTTCCAAACAAAGGCTCGATGGGCTCCTCTCCCCGGGCGGTAAACAAGATTTCCTGCTCTTTTTTAGGGCCAGTCCCCGAGTCTCTCCGGAGCTCAGCTGAGAGAGAAAAGGGAAGCCGCAGCCGCCAAGGCTCTGCCCTGCTCTGGGCCCCGGGTGTCTTCAACCTCGGCGGTTGGCTGCTAGCGCCTTGCGCGCGTCCCCTCCCCCGAGTCCCTCGGCTCTGCGAGCGCCGTGCGTGCCCGTGAGTTTGCAGCCACCTCGCCGCGACTGGAGAGTCCGCGCCGAGCTGCAGTGTGCCTGGGGCAGGGAGGTGGGTGCGGGAGGAGCGAGAGCGACGAGGCTGACATCAGCAGCGGCCGCGGCGGGGAGGGTAGCCCCATCCGGCCAATGGGGAAATGGCAAAGAATGTGGAGGATTTAAACAAAACAGCATGTTTCTCCTAGTCGGCTGCCAGACGCCAGGGTTGTCCCAGAACCTAGAGCCGCTAACGCCGAGGAGAATCGCAAAGAGGGGCCATCCTGGACTCTTAAAACGTTGGGATCTGTTTTCAAATGTAAGCTGGGTGCCATAGGGTTCTCTACTTAGTCGCTTTGGAAACTGTTTGCAAAGTGCACTAGTGCCCCTTGACTTTGGGGCTGGGGGCGTGTTTACAAATGCTCACAGAGACGGAGTAAGCAAGGCCCGAGCAGAAGAAGTGATGCTTTTAGGGTATGTTTTCTAACATGTTCTCAAGACGGAATCCTGCAGCAGTGTTTGTGAAAACAAAGTACAAATGCAAATGCGCGCGCTCACACCACACACACACACACACACACACACACACACACACACACACACACACACACACACGGGAGGGGGGGAGAGAGATTGCCTGTTACCTCTTTCACCCTGGCTCTGCAATCCTACTGCAGGCTTCGCAGAGCAGAAAGAATAGGTTTTCGTGTCAGCACTCCTAAGTTCAAAAAGTCACAGTGAAATGTCAATAAAAATGCCCGGGGTGTTGGTATTTCATCCATATTAAACAGATCTCTCATTTTAACCACAAGAAGCGCATTCTTCAGTTCCTCAGGAAGCAGCATGTAACTGCTGAAGTCTGGTTTTCATTTGTCTGGCATTCTTTTTTTTTTTTTAAGCTTGTTTTCCTAAAAATGGAGAAAAAAATGCATCCACTGCATATAGGAGGATAATCTGTAAGCATCACCGGCTCTCAGATATAGATGCATAGATACACACATACGTGTGTGTGCTTGTGAGCACTGGAGACCCACACCCACCCATAGAGCTTGCATTGGGCAATGTGGACTATGCAGGCCTCAATATTATAGTGTGTTAAAATTATGTTCAATAAGTCACTAAGCAACATAATGGTAGCAGCTCTGACTAAAGTTGCCCAGATGACCCAAGTTTAAGAGCTCAGGAAACATGATCCAGCCCACTAGGAAAATGACACCCTGAATCTAGCTTATATTCTGGTTTAAAAAGAAAGAAACGAAGAAAGAAAACTATTTTCTAGATAATAGTTGGCTCAGAAATATTTCCAGCTGCTAATTAAAGCTAAACCAAATTCTTTGAGAATTTTGTTTGCTTTTGTTTTGTTTGGGAGACAGGTTTTCTCTGTGTAGCCCTGGTTGTCCTAGAACTCACTTTGAAGTCCAAATTGACCTTCAACTCAGAGACCCACCTGCCTCTGTCTCCCAAGTGCGGGATTAGAGGTGTAAGCTACCTCCGTCCTTCAAGGTAGATCATGCTGATTTGACCTGGTAGCGTTGAACTGGAAGTCTGGGAGACAAAAAGAACCCAAGCTGATTTTTTTTCCCGTTTTTCCTCTCAGCCAGTGGCACTTAATCACCCTCACAGTGGCATCCTACTGTGTATTTTCAATTATCTCTAGACTGCTAATACTATCTAATGCAATGTGCATGCTATGCGAATAGTTGTTATATTGCATTGTTCAGAGAATAAGGACATCTGCATGCCTTGAGTACAGTAGTGTTTTCTGAATATGTTCTGACCCATGGGACGGTGAATCCGCTGACAAAGAACCTACAGACACTGCTGGCTAACTGTGCTTTTCTTCCACCTCATGGTACAAGGCGACTTCCCCCAGTGGACTGTCTTTTCCTTTCCACTCTGCTTTGTCGTTGCCTGGGCTCACTAGTGGTGCGCATGCGCAGCTTTAACCCTGGCACCATGAAAGCCTTTTGGTGGCAAAGGAGGCTCCAGGATCTCACTTAAGCCCACTAATGTTTCTTAACCCTGATGGCCTCAGAAGACCTGTGCTTTTCAGCTTTGAACCTTCTGCTCATGCCGTTGCTTTCTTGGAGAATCCTGCCTGCTCTCCGTGGCCGCATGACATCATTTTAAAGCCAAGCATTGACTATCCATCCCTGTGTTGTGGAAAGGAACGTCGATAGCAATATGCTGAATTGGTTAGGATACAATACTAGAGGTGCCTGTGTTACCATAAACACTACAGGAAACATATGGGAACATGTGGGACCAGATGGAATGAGGAAGAGAGGAGGGATATAAACGATCTGGCAGGAATTAGGGACGGCTAGTATTCATTACTATGGTTCTTGGTCTGGGGTTAGGAAGAGTTCATTCATAACTCATTTAGTCTTGGGGAAGAGGGTGCCATCTACTGGTCAAACGTGATTGTAAGCATTTCTTCTCTCTTTTTTTTTGTTTTTTTTTTTTGTTTGTTTGTTTGTTTTGGTTTGGTTTTTTGTTGTTGTTGTTGTTGTTGTTGTTGTTTTGAGATAGAGTTTCTCTGTGTAGCCCTGGCTGTCTGGGAACTCGCTCTGTAGACCAGGCTGGCTTCAAACTCAGAAATCCACCTGCCTCTGCCTCCCAAATGCTGGGATTAAAGGTGTGCACCACCACCAGCTATTGCAAGTGTTTCAAGTCCTGCCTTCAGCTGCCCCCAAGAGAATGACGAGAATTGTTCCTTCCTTCCTTCCTTCCTTCCTTCCTTCCTTCTTTCCTTCCTTCCTTCATTCCTCTCTCCAGCCCTTCTTTCCTTCCTTTTGTTTTTTTCCTTGTTTACTTGTTTTGGTGGTGTTGTTTATTTAGGACACAAAGAATTTCAGGGGTCTGGAAAGATGGCTCAGAGGTTAAGAGCACTGACTGCTCTTCCAAAGGTCCTGAGTTCAATTCTCAGCAACCACATGGTGGCTCACAACAATCTGTAATGAGACTTGGTGCCCTCTTTTTGGCCTGCAGATATACATGCTGTATACAAATAAATCTTTAAGAAAGAAAAAAGAGTTTCTGTGTAGCCCTGGCTGTCCAGGAACACACTCTACAAACCAGAATGGCCTTGAATTCAGAGATCCACCCACTTCTGCCTCCTGACTGCTGGAATTAGAGGCACGTGCCACCACCACCCAGTCATACCTTTGTTTCTTTTAAGCCAATGAAGGGCGATGCTATCATGGTAATGGTTGATAAGAGGTTCCATTAATGATGGAAAATCTGCAGTTATTGGTCAACAGATGTAAAAATGAGGGTGGGACACAGGGAAAGCAAAAGCATCACAGGTGTTGACTTCATGTCACAGGACAGATGCCACTTCGTTTTGTGAGTCACTGGAAGGTGGAAGGTCAGAACAGAATTCTTGGTTTCACTGATTAAATGTGTCCGACGACCCTCCACCATCCAGCCTTTGGCTGGATTGAGGAGGGGGCAACAGGGAATCAGGGTAAGATTCGTCGATCCTATGCAAATGTCTAGCTACTCCAAACTTGATTGGGACAGCTTGTCCAAAAGGATTGCATTGGGGAGGGGGATGCTGGAGAGCTCCCATCCTACTCAAAGACCTGGGCTGATCTAGCTCCACAGTGGGAAGTAGAAAGGAGGTTTTTTTGTTTTTGGTTTGGTTTGGTTTGGTTTTTGGTTTTTGGTTTTTGGAGACAGAGTTTCTCTGTATAGCCCTGGCTGTCCTGGAACTCACTCTGTAGACCAGGGTGGCCTCGAACTCAGAAATCTGCCTGCTTCTGCCTCCCAAGTGCTGGGATTAAAGGCGTGCGCCACCACTGCCTGGCAAGATGATTTAAAAAGGAAAAAAGAAATAGCCCTTAGGACTGGGGAGCTGGCCCAGTGTCTGAGAGCGCCTGCTCTTGTAGAGGATGCCGGTTCTGTGCCCACAGCAAGTGTTTCCCAACTGCCTGCATCTCCAGCTTAGGGCCCCTAACATCCTCTTCTAGCCTCCGAAGGCCCACAAATACATGTGCAAAAGTCACGTTTATGCACACCTAGAATAATTTTAGGGCTGGAGAGATGGCTCAGTGGTTAGGAGCACTGACTGCTCTTCTAGAGGTCCTGAATTCAATTCCCTGCACCCACATGGTGGCTCATGACCATCTGTAATGGGATCTGATGCCCTCTTCTGGTGTGTCTTGATGACAGTGACAGTGTGCTCACATAAATAAAATGAATCTTTAAACAAAAACTAAATAGTAATAACAATTATTATTATTTAAAAATATCTTTCCTGGAGTAATGGTGTACACCTTTAATCCCAGCATTCAGGAGTCAGAAGCAGGCAGATCAGGAGGCCATAGTCTATACAGTGAGGTCCAGGTCAGCATGAGCTATACAATGAAACCCTGTCTCTAAAGGAAGAAAGGAAGGATAACTCCCATTGTCATTCTCGTTCTATCTTATATAACCAAAGTAGCCCTCGATAAAGGCCCCTCTTTCCTATTCTGACCTCATCCTTTATTGCTTAGCTAAGGTGGTATCTGCCAGGACCAGCTCATGCTGAAGAATGCATGTAAGACCCAGCTCTTCGAAGAGATAGTGTTTACATCTCTGATGTGGAGTCCCCTCATGTGGACTGTGTGTGTAGTTGCCTGTGAGTGGGAGGAGGTACACGTGGACACATGCTCAGGAGTGAGGAGACCAGGAGTCCTCACCCACCTRGCATTTTGAGGCAGAGTCTCTCACTGGGACCTAGTGCTCATCCGCTAAGCTATTTGAGACTAAGCTGGCCAGCCGGAGAGCTCCAAAGATCTGCTGGTCTCTACTGAGATCACAAAGCCAAGCCACCACAGGTTCTGAGGATCAAACTCAGCCCCTCATGATTCCTCAGAAAACACTTTACTAACTTTGCTCTCTCCCAGCCCCTCTCTGATTTATTTATTAATTTTTTTCCCTCAGTGCTGAGTACTGAAACCTGGGCCTTACAAGGCAAGTGCTTTATTATTGACCTATGACCCTATTCCAAATCATTCAACTATTTTTAAGACAAGGAACTTTAAATAATTTTTTTTTTATTTTATGGGTTTGAGCCTCGCCTGCAAGTAGGTTTGTGTATACCATGTGGTGTGCCTGATGCCTGTGGAGGCCAGAAGAGGGTATCCTATCCTCTGGCACTTGAGTTATAGATTGTGAGCCCATGTGGGTGCTAGGAACCAAACTTAGGTTCTCCGCAAGAGCAGTCAGTGTTCTTTCTGAGGTTTCTCAGGACAGGCTTTCTCTGTGTATTTTTGGCTATTTGTACACCAGGCTAGCCTCCAACTCAGAGATCCACCTACCTCTGCCCCTCAAGTGCTGAAATTAAAGGTGTGCACCACCACTACTTGGCATAATAATTTATATCAAAACCCCAGGTAAGGAGATGAAAAGATGGCTTCACAGTTCAAAGCACTGGCTGCCCTTCCAAATGACCTGGGTCGATTCCTAGCACCCGCATGGCAGTTCCCAATCCTCTGTTACTATAGGCTCGGGGGAACTGATACCCTCTTCTTGGGTTGGTCACCAGGTACCCACATAATACACAGATATAAATGAAGGTCAAAGCTCATACACATAAAAATTTTTAATGTTTAAATTAAAAAAAATAAATGACTATGATAAACTCAACACTGGCCTCCAAAGATGCCAAGTCCCGGCTCTGAGAACCTGAAAATGTTGTCTTATATGGGGTCTTTGCAGGGGTGATCAAATTAAGGATTTGGGGATGAGGTGGTTATCTTAGATGAGACCTAAAAAGTGTGTGCAATAGAGAGAGCTGGAACTGTGGGTCTCAACCTCCTTCGTGCTGCAACCCTTTAACACAGTTCCTCATGCTGTGGTGACCCCAACCATAACATTATTTTCATTGCTACTTCATAACTGTAAATCTGCTACTGTGATGAATTGCAATGTTGTGAGCCACCATGTGGTTGCTGAGAGTTGAACTCAGGACCTCTGGAAGAACAGTCAGTGCTCTTAACTGCTGAGCCATCTCTCCAGCCCTACACTGGAACATTTCTATACCACTATTCCAGTATGACTTCCGACTTCAAATCTCTAGCAACTATGATATCCCTTAAGGTGAACCGTGCACATATACACTCATCTTCTTAACCCAACCACGGGGACTGCCAATAGACACCCCATGTGTATCCCAAAATGGTGATATTCCTCTTTCCCTCCTGCCTCAATCCTCCCTAACTGGCCGCTCCCTGAGAAATGGTATCTCCACCTAAGAAGCCACTGTGACCAAAAATCCTGCTCACCTGTTTAAGCCCTCTCCTGTCATCTGTCAGTCAACTCTGCTCCATCCAGACCAGGTCCAGAATCCAGCCACTTCTTGGCACCTCCACTGCCTCTCTCTAATCTCATAATCACAATCCCTTGGGGTTATTACAAAAACCTCCCAATCAGTCTCCCAACTTCTGCCCAAACTTGGTGAGCACACAGCATCCAGACTGAGCCTTTGGTTGGAGTGTGTGTGTGTGTGTGTGTGTGTGTGTGTGTGTGAGAGAGAGAGAGAGAGAGAGAGAGAGAGAGAGAGAGAGAGAGGGATCACAGAGCTGGGAATGGAACCATGAATACTACATAATCACTCTACCATTGAGCCACACCCAGCTCCCTGGCTGATTCATTCTGTGTGTTGTTTTCAAAGTGTGCTTTCAGTGTGCCCTTGCAGGTGATCCTTGTATTGTGTACAGTAGCTCACACCACTCCTTTGTCTCCACTGGTTCCCCATCTCACTAGAGCTAAAACCAATCCGGGGGCTGGAAAGATATCTCAGTAGTTAAGACCGCTTGCAGCTGGGCATGGTGGCGCATGCCTGTAATCCCAGCACTTGGGAGGCAGAGGCAGGCAGATTTCTGAGTTCGAGGCCAGCCTGGTCTACAGAGTGAGTTCCAGGACAGCCNACAGAAAGACAAAGAGAATGAGCTGAGCACTATAATTCCAGTACTTAGGAGGTGAAGGCAGAAAGAGGAGTTCAGGGCCAGCCTCACCTACATAGCAAGTTCAAGGCCAGCCTCTCCTCCATAGCAAGTTCAGGGCCAGCCTCTCCTCTATAACAAGTTCAGGGCCAGCCTCTCCTATATAACAAGTTGAGGGCAGCCTCTYCTATATAACAAGATCAGTGGCAACGCTTCCTACATAGGAAGTTCCAGGACAACCTCTCCTACACAGGAAATGCAAGGCCAACCTGGGCAATATATCCTTACTTAAAAAAAAATACAGAAAGGAAGGAGGAGAAGGAAAAGAATATTATATATGCATACCGCATATTACATATGCAGCCTAGCTTTAAAATGGTTCGATAAATGTATGTGTGTATAAATAAAGAGCAGCTACACATGACGAAGCTCACATAGGACATGTTAACTTTTGCTAAATTTGGATAAAGGGCATAGGSAACTTCTCTGTACTCTCAACTTTCCTGTAACTTTGAGATTATACCAAAATAAAACTTCTTTTWAAAAAAAGGTGTAACCAATTAGAAAGCATACTTAAAGAAGAGAATGCATTCACAATGAGCCTTTAATTTCAACTATAATTAGCAAACTAACAAAATATACTTTGCGATGAAAAGATCTAAAAGTTAACGTGATATAAAGCACAGATAAATATTTTATGAGTTATTAAAGCTTACTGGAGCGCAGCAATTATACTCTGGTGCTGTTTACTGTTCTGCTCGGATTTCATCCTGGGCCCATCAGGGATCCCCTGAGTAAGATTAAAACAGTGTGTCTCTTATCTATAAATAGACTGTTAGATCCAAACCGAGAGAAGTTCTATAAATATGAAGGAAGCGTGTTCCTTAAATCAACTAGATTAAGAACTGCAGAGGTATCAAATTTGGCTGCTAGACTGTAAGAGCTCATTAGCAAAGCACAAGTCAGCTGCAGGAGGTGGAGAACATCTGACCCAGGCTTGAGACACAAAACCTGAAGACGTGTGATGCCATGATGCTCTGATGGTTCCACAGTTTCAAAACACCTGACTCTAGTTTTCCAGTGATTCCCATAATTTTTAAGTGTGGGGAAGGTTGGGGGGCATTCAARACAGGGTTTCTCTCTTGTGTAGCCGTGGCTGTCCTGGAGCTCGCTCTGTAGACCAAGCTAGCCTCCAACTCAGAGATCTGCCTGCCTCTACCTCCCAAGTGCTGGGATTAAAAGTGTGCACCACCGCCTCCCAGCTAAATTTGTTTTAGAATGCGACAAACACAAACCAAAGGTCAATTGCCCAACACTGCACCACAAGTCACAAAAGTCAGACCGCTCCTTGGTCTTGGTTAGCACTACTCCTGCTGTGATGAAACACAAGGAGCAAAAGCAGGCTGGGGAGGAAAGGGTTTCTGTTCCACTCACAGTCCATTTAATTTAACCCTTCACCCAAGGAATTCTGCACAGCAACTCAAGCAGGGCAGGACCCTGGAGGCACAAGCTGATACCAAGGCCACAGAGGGGC
>BDUI01006071.1:0-25990 GCA_002335545.1 Apodemus speciosus
CTCATCAGGTGAAAGTGTAGGGTAACCATTTGTATGAGAATAAACAGATACAATATTGATTAATGTCAGGTGTCTTCTGCTAAGTGAAAGTTGTCAAACTCAAACACTACTGTATTTTATTTCTATAACATTCTGGAAGATCATTGCTGTGTGGGTTTAGATTTGCAGATGTTGATAAGAAATTCTGTTCTTTGCAGATCCACTGCTCCAAATAGATTTTTAGGAGTAAGATGAAGTCCAAGATAACCCTGAGACAGGAGGGAAAATAGGAAACCTAAGTAGGGTCATGAATCTTATGTAGTAAAGAGGAAAAGGTTAAAGAGTTCGTGAACTAGACCAGGGCTAAGAGCTAAAGTACAGAAGACAGTTGAGAGCTGCAGATATACAAGGTGCGGTGAGAAGTTCAATGCACACAGCTGAGGAGTACCTGGTAATTAAACATAGAATTTCAGTTAGGCTGAGTCTGCATGGTCTCCATCCTCCACAATCCTAAACAGAAAGAGAAGGAAGGGTTTGTATMCTGGGTGGGTTTGGGCTGRCAAATGATTTAGGGCACTCATTAAGATATCTTGGTAAATTACTATGGTTTGTGCCTTACCTTAACATATTTATCATTTTCTGTTCTGGAAGAAGTACCCTGGAGGCCCTTGGAAGACTTTTAAGAACATACAGAAGGTAGAGGAAAGGGGCCTTCTGAGCTTTTCTGGCCCTAAATGGCTWCAGAATCAAGAAAGCCTTCTTCATCCCCATCTCCACCAGACCAGGCTCCTGAAGAGGACCTTGTCATTGTCAAGATAGAGGAGGATCATGGTTGGGAAGAGCAATCTAGTRTGCATGAAAACAACACACCTGGCCAAGAACTGTTTCGTCTACGCTTCAGACAGCTCTGCTACCAGGAGACAGTAGGACCCCGGGAAGCTCTGATCCAGCTCCGTGCACTGTGCCATCAGTGGCTGCGGCCAGACTTGAACAGCAAGGAGCAGATCCTGGAGCTGCTGGTGCTGGAGCAGTTCCTGACCATCCTGCCAGGGGAGCTGCAGGCTCTGGTTAAGGAGCACCAGTTAGAGAATGGAGAGGAGGTGGTGACCCTATTGGAGGACCTGGAAAGGCAGATTAATGTCCTGGGGCGACCGGTAAGTAGCTGTGCATGCTGTGACTGAATGCCTGAAAGCTGGGTAGGAAGGCCTTGTCTTCACTTTGAGGAATGCATTCTATTCACTGGTTTCGTGTAAATGCAGATGAAAATTATTTCAATTTTTTTAAAGGATAGAATCCACTTTTATCCTCATAAGATCCCCACAGTTGTATTATTGTTCTTGCTTACTAAATGGGACCATAATACACAAGGAGTTTATGTTACTTTTTTTCTGGGGTACCCCAGTGGTCAGGGTTTGGGCCAGATGTTTCTACATCTTTGGCCTCTTRTTCAAGGAATTGAAATAAAGACCAACACAGATTGTACAGATAACTAAGAAATGCTATTCAATGACAGAACAACAGTACAAAGCAAGCAAGTCCAGTCAAGAGGCTTAGGCCACTCAAGTGAGACTACTCAAGTACTCAAGGGCCCCAATTATTTGGGGCTTTTTCTTCTGGGGTTCGAGAGAAAAGGGAGTTTGTTTGCTAACAGTTATGGTGAGGATGGTTCTTTTTTTCTTGGAGGATACAGTTTGCCCTATTGGCTCATGTACCCAAAACCAGTCTAGGCCTGCTGCTCCCCTACCCTCCTCACCAGGAAGTAACTGGAATATGATTGGGTACAAGCTGCCTAAGTGTCATGGTTGCTAGGGGGAGAAGAAATTTATTCCATTGTTCAGAGTAGGGTGTAGATAMAGCTCAATGCAGRTGATCACTTAACRGGTGCATTGCTCAGAGAGCAAGGGATAGGCGGGGCGGGGGTGGCGCCTCAGGTCTTATCACAAAGCAAGGAAAGTAACGCCCAGCTTGCTAAAGTATTTTGTGTGTTTGCTTGCCTTGCCTGGCTAAGTAAAGATGACTGCTGCCTAGCATAGAAGCTTCCTAGTTCCTTATCAGAAGACTGTTTTGCTTTTGTGTGACCCTATTTAAGTTTTCTGGGTTATTCATCCTAAGTTGGAATTTTGTATCCTAATATTGGTGTTTAATATAGTAGAGAAACACCAACAGAAATTTTTTCTTTAGTACTGAGTAGAAATACATGCYTTCTTTCTGTGCTAATTTCTTGCTGTCCTAGGAAGTAAATGACATTAGACTGCTTGCTTTCCCAAATATGAACACCCATGAAAGGCATTGACTCCACTACCACCTTCACTGCGTTCCTCAAAGGAACTCTGTGTAACTGCTGTCCCATTGTTTCTAGGTCTCCACTCATACACATGGGCACAGAGTACTCTGGGATGAAGTCACACATTCAAAATCTGCATCAGAGCCTTCAAGTATTCACGTCCAACCCTTGGCCACCATGCCTAAATCTTCAGTGCCCCAGAAGCCACAGAACAAAGGAGAGAGGCCAGATTTCACTTACAAAGGTGAGGAAAGAGACTTGTATTTGGATACCTGTCTTGTTTAGGAACTAGCATCAGTGTTTGGGAGTCCCAGTCTTCTGGGTTTCAATGTTTATAGAAGTAATAGGTGAACTTTTCCTATAAATAGCTGTTGACCCCTACTGGGGCACAAAGGGCACACCAAAGAAACAATCTATTGAACACTAAGTTAGGAACCAATGAGTTTAATTAGGGGTAGGGTGAAGGATTTTTTTTTTTTTTTTTGTGGGAACATGGGTAGCTTAGCATCAGCTATACCACTAAAGAAGTCTCTTAGTACCAGTGCCTGCATGGGAATGGGGAAGGAGGCTTGTGATCCTAACCCCACTCTATAGCAGGTCTTGTGTATATAGCCACAGCGGCTGAGAGTTCTGAAGGGCCCTGGCCATGTCATGCCTAGAGGACAGCAATAGACCGTCAGTTCTAGTGGTAAACTTAGGAACAAAGAACTTGAGAGTTGTTTTTTTGGTTGTTTGGTTCTTTGTTTTTATAAAGTCACACATTTGTTAACCCCATTTACAGCAGACTTTATCTCTTTTTTTTTAGATTTTGCTAGTATCATATTTACAAATACTTCAGTACTTTTTTAACAAGAGCATTTTTGATAACCAGAATAAGAAGACAGTTAGAAATGGTAGTGCTGACCTAATCCACAGTTCATACTCATCTTTTGCCAACTGTCCCAGTGATTTTTCTGGTCCAGAGCCCACCCTATGACTAAAGTKCAGCCAGTCATAAATTCTTCAGTATCCTTTAATTTGGCATTTTTTGCATTTTTTCTTAAGTCTTTCTTTTTATGACCTTAACAGTTTTAAAGAACATAGATTAGAATTAGTAGGATGGCTACAAATTAGGTTTGTTTACACTTTTCTCATATTTAGGTTAAAGTTGGATATATTTAGCAAGAACACTACAGAAAATTGGCCTATTGTAATGTTATTTTTGATGACTTAAGATTAATCTTGCTAGGTTAATCACTATAAAGTTACTGTTCTTCCCTTTATAATTATGTAATTTAGGAGGAAGTCCTCAGGAAGCTTTGYAAACCTTTATCAAACTTGTTGCTAAAACAGTAATTTTAATATTTATTGATGTTTCCTTTTTATTTTATTTAAGCTTCTCAACTGAGTCAGGGGTTATTACTAAACCAGTTACAAGTGGTTCTTTCTCAGTCATTCCTTCTATGTTGTTGCATTATTTATCTTAAGAGAGAAGAACATGTACTTCTTTCCCTTCTAGTTTACCCCCACCCCCACCCCCACCCCCGTGGGTACATATGTGGAGACTAGAAGTCATATTGGGTATATTCTGTTTCTCCCACCTGACTTTTATTACTGTTAGTGTGTAGACACAGACATACACCTGCCTGGAGGGCAGAAAACAGCTTTCTTCAAGAAGATGGTTAGAGTCAGGTCTTTCCATCCACCATGGGTTCCAGAAATTGGGCTTGAGCTGTTGGGCTTATATGGAAAGCACCTTTGCTCTCCCCCCCCAACCCCATTGCTCTCTCTGGCCCCTCTGCCTTACTTTTTGAGATGGAGTCTTTTCCTAAATATGTATGTCCGTTTCTGCTGGATTATCTGACCTCCAGGTCCCAGGATCTGCTGTTTCTGTTCTCTTTCAACTCCCAATGTTGGGGCTTCAAACATAAAGCTTTTATGTGGGTGATGGGATTTGAACTTATGTCCTTGTCCGTGCACAGCAAGCACCTTACCACTGAGCCATCATGGCAGCCCTAAGTATATGTAGAGGAGGGTGGGTGTGTCCGTGTTGTTTTGGGCGGGGCTAAGTGTCTTAACTCAAGGTGTTACTCACCTAAGGCTAGCACTCTTGTAACTGAGGTTTGTCCTCAACCCTTCCATTTTATTGCTGTTGTTTACTTATGGGCATATAAATTCATTGTTTCAGAAACACTGTGTTCACTGTGCTTACTTCATATTTGGCTAGATGAAGCCTTAAGTCTGTGCCTTTTTTTTTTTTTTTTTTTTGCTATTTTTCCGTTATTTTTTAGAAATACCTTATTTTTGGCAGAATAGCATATTCTAGGCTATTTGTCTTTGTTTGTTTTGAGGTTGTTTTGTTTTGTTTTTCCATTTATGGGATTTATAATACTTTGTTTTGTGTAAGTGAAATTGTTTTGTGTGTTTTGAAACAGTAGTCTTCTTATTAGGTTGTCTTCTTTGGCTTAGAACTCTCTTCRTAGATCAGCCTGGCCTCAGATTTGTGGTGRTCCTCCTGCTGACACCATAAGGGCTGGAGCTATAGGCATCCCACCAGTGTAGGAATGTTACAAGTCCACGTATATGCCACCCCACCAGCATATAAGTGGACTTGTAATATTCCTACACTGGATCTTAGYCAAAAGGCTACTTAAGACCTTTTAATATTTCTAAGGAAGCAGCATAAAAATGCTTTAGTTAATTGTATAATTCTTGTCTGAAGTCATAAATCTTGTTGCCCCAAACATATGTTGCTTAACTATAAGGTTGATTTTGCTAATAAAATGCTCAGTATCCATGAGAAGCAGCCATGGGCAGCCATGGCAGAGATCAGCAAGGTAACAGACTTACTAGAGATTGGTTGGTTCTCATGTTCAGTTTCTAGGACACTGGGATCTAAAAGAACATTATACATAAACACAAAGATAATACTTTTGCTAGAGAAGAAATTAGAAAGCAGCTCCCATTAGGAAATCAGAATACTTAAGAGTATTCATGGATATGAGCCAGAGTCCAAAATATCAGCACTTTATGTGCAAAATCTGTGGCATGTATATGCTGAAATAAAATAATTTTGGATAAGTGAATGCCAGCTCCCACAACCATGCAATAAAACTAGTCAATTCATAGCTCCTTTCTCCTCTCAGCCATGTCTTCTTCTCAGAAACCTACTCCTTCCCAGAAAAGAAGTTCTGGAGATCAGGAGGTGACAGCTAGACTTCTCACTGCAGGGTTCCAGGTGAGTTGGCCTCCTTCTCACTAAAAGCCCATATCTCTGTTTGACAATATCTTGGCAAATGCCCATCTCTGTCTGTAGTGGTCCTGTTTACAAACTTTCCCTGAATCTTTTTTGCTTAGTAACAAACCAATCTTTGATTCCCCTCCCCCCCACCGCCTCCCCCAGTTCATCTAGTGCACTCTCCTTTTCCTCCCAGCTGTTCACAGCCCTTGCATAGCGCATTCCTGCTTCTTCACCTCTCCTAACACTATAGTTATCTCCAAGACTGAATTTGAGCTATGGAACCTTTTGAGGCCCCAAATGAGGGTCTTATTTTGTTTCAGACTTTGGAAAAGATTGAAGACATGGCTGTGTCTCTTATTCGAGAAGAGTGGCTTCTTAATCCATCACAGAAGGATCTGAATAGAGATAACAGGCCCGAGAAATACAGAAGCATGTTCTCCCTGGGTAAGGAGAGCTGCAGTTATTATAACTTAAGAAGTTTCTCTTCGTTTGTTGTGTTTCTACTAGCTTTATAAGATTTCTGGAGGATTTAGTGGAACTTAAACTCAGGATTTGGGTAGGTAGTGATGGCTCAGTGGTTAAGAGTGCTTTCTGCTCTTCCAGAGGTTCTGTTCCCAGCATCCACATCAAGTACCTCATAACCACCAGTAACTCCAGCTTAGGGGATACAGTGCCTTCTGGCCTCTGCAGACACCCAACACATGTGACACACATAGTCATAAATTTGCTTCATAAAAATGTCTCTAATAAATCTTAAAAGAAACTTAGAATTCAAGAGACAGATATTAGATTGAGACTTCTTAGATTGAAACATTTTGTTCTCTAACCCGGAATTCCTTACAGTTTGTACCTGTATAGTAAGTATTGTTCATTTTGCCAGTTAAGAAATTGATACCTCTGTAGTACTCCCTGAATTCACACCTTTCTTCCAGTTCCCATTGGACCATCATATTGGAACATTTCTGTTACGTGGGCCAGTTGTACTTCCAGGCCTTTCAGGACTGTGTGGAACATTCTCACCCACTCAGTAGACCGCATAGGAGTTCCTTATCTCTTTCCTCTCCCCAGCTTGTACTTCTCAACTGACCCCTTTCCAGCTTTACTTGCCTACCAGGAAACCCCTTTTCCCGGCACCCCTTTTCCAGGCACCCCTTTCCTAGTTGGCATTTGTTTGGTACTTCTGTTTCCTCAACCCACATATAGCTCTCCCTATTTTGAATAGAGGAGTTTGTATTTCCTTGTAACTTCAATGAGAACTTCATTTCCCCCTTTCTTCTAATATAAAAAATAGAAAGTGACTTTGAGAATGATTGTTTACTATATGTTTATTTCAGATGGTGAGACCAGGAGTGAGAACAAGGAATTATTTTCAAAACAGGTAATATCTCCCGGAATCCATCCACATGGAGAGGCCAAGTGCAACGGGAATGTTCTCGTGGGTCTTGCGGATGGAGAAACCAAAGACCTTTTGGGCAAATTAGAGAGGCACCAGGGAAATCCCACACAGGAGAGACGACATAAATGTGATGAATGTGGGAAAAGCTTTGCTCAGAACTCAGGCCTTGTTCGCCACTGGAGAATCCACACTGGAGAGAAGCCCTATCAGTGTAATGTGTGCAATAAAGCCTTCAGTTACAGGTCAGCCCTTCTCTCCCATCAGGATATCCACAACAAAGTGAAGCGCTATCACTGCAAGGAATGTGGGAAGGCCTTCAGTCAGAACACAGGCTTGATCCTGCACCAGAGAATCCACACTGGGGAGAAGCCCTATCAGTGTAATCAGTGCGGGAAGGCCTTTAGTCAGAGTGCAGGCCTTATTTTGCACCAGAGAATCCACAGTGGGGAGAGACCATATGAATGTAATGAATGTGGAAAAGCTTTCAGTCATAGTTCACACCTCATTGGACATCAGAGAATTCACACTGGGGAGAAACCCTATGAGTGTGACGAGTGTGGGAAAACCTTCAGACGGAGCTCACATCTTATTGGCCATCAAAGAAGCCACACTGGGGAGAAACCCTACAAATGCAATGAGTGTGGGAGGGCCTTCAGTCAGAAGTCGGGCCTTATTGAACATCAGAGAATCCATACTGGAGAAAGACCCTATAAGTGTAAAGAATGTGGGAAAGCCTTCAATGGGAACACTGGTCTCATTCAGCATCTGAGAATACATACAGGGGAGAAGCCCTATCAGTGCAGTGAGTGTGGGAAAGCCTTTATTCAGAGATCGAGCCTCATTCGACATCAGAGAATCCACAGTGCAGAAAAGCCTCAGACCACAGGAGTGTAGGAGAAGCTTTGGTTGTACCTTGAGCATTATTTGGCATTAGAGAAACCATGTAATAGTGGAAAAGTCTAGTGAAAAAGGCAGAATCTGTAGCCATAACAAAGCTAAGACTAGCACTTGGCTAGTTCGGGCCCAATCCCTGATCTGAGTTGATTAGCTTGGCTGTCTTTGGGAGCATCTGATGAAGCAGAGCCTTGGCAGCTCAGTATACTCTTCAGAATAACAGTACGTTGCTTATTGTGACTTGAAACACTATATTTTGTCTTTTCTATGAGTAGCTCTAAGTTTGAGAGAGGCCACTCCTCCAAGCTTCTCTGCTTCTTCCCATTTCTTGTGGTCCTTTTTTGTCATCCCTCTGAAGGTGCCCTTGTAAATCTTAATCTAAGAAGCTGCTTGAGTCCAAGGCAACCTCAATGAGACTAAGATTTGTGTTTGGCATTTTAATATCCTAGTTATAGAGAAATTATAAGACATTGAAATTATTCTAATACTTCTAGATGATAGATTTCCATATTCCTCTGCAAACTCAATGCTATATTTTTAATAGTACTGTAGCATTTTTCTTCATTTAGAACCTTTACTGATCCCATTGAGTCCCAGAGCATCTGTACATATCCTTCACCATTCTCAGTACCTGTGTCAACAAAAGAAGTGGATGCATTAGTGATGATGGTGGGCGTGATGGAAAGAAAGAGGTGAGTGGAGACTCAGCCTAGCTATTCTTGAGCATGGGCAGTTGTTCACAAGGTGTCTTCTGACTCTTCTTCCGCCTCCCCACTATACACTGTGGTTTGAAAAATATTTGCACTATCAAAGCTTTGGCACCACATACAAGACAGTGGTGCTTGAAAAAGACATTAAAAATCCTTACAAAGAATGTATGTCATCCCTCTTGGCCCATTACAGCACTGCTCTCAGGTTCCTATCAGTCTGCATAAACTCACTGACCACGTGGTCAGCCTGGACCACCCTTCTCAGATGGCCGCAGCAGATCCATCGTTATCTTCCATCTGTTTCCATCCATTTGCATATCTCCAGTATGCTCCGTGGTAATCTGTCAAATACCTCTCTGACTCCCCATTCTTCTGCATTTTGGTATACTCCATTAGTCATCTAACAACAAAGATACACTATTACACTCATTGTCACCAGGCACTGTATTTCACTTCTGAGGCTTTTAGCATAACATAGAGTACTGTATGTGTAAAGTAATGAGACTGGTTTTAAAAGAACACATCAGGTCTTGTGCATCTAAAATATAGTGTCTTTGAGTAATTGAGTAATTATACTTACTACTTAATAAATACTTGTTAAAACGCATATGCTAAAGTACCATGACTCTAGTAGTGCTGCTAGTCCTCCAAATGTTGGGAACAATCTTAGAATTCTCATGTAATGAGGAGCAAGAAAAACATCTGTTACTATTCATGTTTGATCATTTGACTAGACAGTGAGCTTGGAGTTGAATAACTTTTGCTTTGCTACATTAATCCTCACACTTAAAATTATTCCACTAATCTTACTCAGAAGACACATAAGGAGGTTCTGATGAAATCTCTGAAAAACAAAATTTCACACCATGACAGTCCTGCAAAGGATTGTCTTAGTTCTTTGGTTGACTTTCTCAGGACAGACCTCTCCATTATTCCTTATTTTCTTATCCTCCATTCTGTTGGCTTCATTCCTGTTTAATRCCGATTACCATTCCTAACTCCTCTCTAGCACTCCTCACCACTGAGCCATCTCTCTAGCCCCAATAACTTTATTGTTTAAGAAACCAGAAGCAGGTAAATCTGCCTATGTCAAGACCCTTGCTTCCTGCTTGAGTTGTGCCTTACCCTATAAGACAGGGTTTCTGCATAGGTCAGTTCTATGTTGTGTGGAAGGTACATAGAACGATCACATCTTCAGAGCAGCCTGATGTCTGCAGGTGTGCGTGTATGCATGCCCACTCCTTTCATATGCTTTTGTGAAACACCTACATTGATTTCTAATAAAATTGCCCTCTTTGCATTTGTACCCAGAGTAATATGTACCAGATACTTCAATCTCAGAATCACTAAGCATCTGGTGGAAATTCAGAGAAAAGAAAATATAATTGGGAAGAGTAATGTTATACTGGAGTGAATGTGAAAAGGGGTGGTCATTTACAAAACAGTTGCTGGAGCCATTATGGCGAGGCACACCTTTAATCATAGCACTCAGGAAGCACAGGCAGATGAGCCACTGGACTGCATAGCAAGCCAGCCTTGAATATAGTGAGACCAGTCTCAAAAACTAAAGGTAAGTGAGGCTGGGGAAATGGCTTAGAGGTTAAGTGTGGGCTGTTCTTGTATAGGACCATTGAGTTTAGTTCCCAATACCCATGTTGGGTGGCTCAAAGCTTCCTGTAATTCCAGCTCTAGGGGCATCCAACATCTCTGGTGTGCAAACAGATATACATAAATAAATACATACAAACTTAATTACCAATAATAAAACATTTAAATGAGTTATCAAAGGTTATGTAGCACATGTATAGAATAGGCCAAGTGTTATAGCATATGATGATAGAAAAGGCTGTGGAGTATTTGAATACATAGAAATCATTGTTAGGCTTGAATTCAAGCATTAATCAATCTATATTTAATTTAATCCAGTGGCATTCATTAAGCCTTTATCCTATAGTGTCCAGTTTTCTGTCCTTCTGAAATGAGTTGTTCACCAGTACTATTTTCTCCCATCCTCAGCTGCTCATTTTAAGATGTGGCAGAGTAAAGTGGTTTTTCCCTAACTTACTTGCTGTCAGCATACCACTGGAAGAAACCTATGAGGTTTCAAAGAATTTCTCCATGAAGCCAGATAAGTATTCAAGAATGTGGTGATTAATTCTAACCATGGACCAATATATAGCTTCGCTCTTGTTCTACACCTCCAGAATGATAGCTGACATTTTTGTTTCATTTTGTTTTCTTTTGTTTTTCAGCAATTGCCATGATCCAAACCCAAATATTTATCCTACTTAAGAGCTAATATCACCACTACATGCCCCATCTATAGAAGATAAAACAGAAGCTTAGGGAACTTACCAACATAACATATCCAGCAAAAGACAAGATTCTAACCTATACAGCCTGATGTTAGAGTCTGTGATGACCACTGTGCTTTGCTACCAACTGACTAAACTCCAGCCAGCCAAATGAAACCATGTAGCCTTGGATATAAATACTAGGTAAAATAATGTGCAGTAGTATAGTGTGGATCCATTGCAATTACTGGAAAATTGGTTTAAAATACTATTTGGGGTGAGACCATCTTTAAATTTGGATACTCTTGATTCTTAGTACAAAAAAGTTATTTTGTCAATGAAACATGTTTGTTTTAGTCAGGGTTTCTATTCCTGTACRAACATCATGACCAAGAAGCAAGTTGGGGAGGAAATGGTTTATTCCGCTTACACTTTCCACATTGCTGATCATTATCAAAGGAAGTCAGGACTGAACTCAAGCAGGTCAGGAAGCAGGAGCTGATGCAGAGGCCATGGAGGGATGTTACTCACTGGCTTGCTTCCCTGGCTTTCTCAGCCTGCTTTCTTATAGAACCCAAGACCACCAGCCCAGGGTTGGCACCACCCACGATGGGCCCTCCCACCTGCCTTACAGCTGGATCTCATGGAGGTGTTTCCTCAGCTGAAACTCCTTTCTCTGTGATAACTCCAGCTTGTGTCAAGTTGACACACAAAACCTGCCAGTACCATGCTTAAAGGAGTCACTAGGAGGGTAAAGCTNCTGGACTGCATAGCAAGCCAGCCTTGAATATAGTGAGACCAGTCTCAAAAACTAAAGGTAAGTGAGGCTGGGGAAATGGCTTAGAGGTTAAGTGTGGGCTGTTCTTGTATAGGACCATTGAGTTTAGTTCCCAATACCCATGTTGGGTGGCTCAAAGCTTCCTGTAATTCCAGCTCTAGGGGCATCCAACATCTCTGGTGTGCAAACAGATATACATAAATAAATACATACAAACTTAATTACCAATAATAAAACATTTAAATGAGTTATCAAAGGTTATGTAGCACATGTATAGAATAGGCCAAGTGTTATAGCATATGATGATAGAAAAGGCTGTGGAGTATTTGAATACATAGAAATCATTGTTAGGCTTGAATTCAAGCATTAATCAATCTATATTTAATTTAATCCAGTGGCATTCATTAAGCCTTTATCCTATAGTGTCCAGTTTTCTGTCCTTCTGAAATGAGTTGTTCACCAGTACTATTTTCTCCCATCCTCAGCTGCTCATTTTAAGATGTGGCAGAGTAAAGTGGTTTTTCCCTAACTTACTTGCTGTCAGCATACCACTGGAAGAAACCTATGAGGTTTCAAAGAATTTCTCCATGAAGCCAGATAAGTATTCAAGAATGTGGTGATTAATTCTAACCATGGACCAATATATAGCTTCGCTCTTGTTCTACACCTCCAGAATGATAGCTGACATTTTTGTTTCATTTTGTTTTCTTTTGTTTTTCAGCAATTGCCATGATCCAAACCCAAATATTTATCCTACTTAAGAGCTAATATCACCACTACATGCCCCATCTATAGAAGATAAAACAGAAGCTTAGGGAACTTACCAACATAACATATCCAGCAAAAGACAAGATTCTAACCTATACAGCCTGATGTTAGAGTCTGTGATGACCACTGTGCTTTGCTACCAACTGACTAAACTCCAGCCAGCCAAATGAAACCATGTAGCCTTGGATATAAATACTAGGTAAAATAATGTGCAGTAGTATAGTGTGGATCCATTGCAATTACTGGAAAATTGGTTTAAAATACTATTTGGGGTGAGACCATCTTTAAATTTGGATACTCTTGATTCTTAGTACAAAAAAGTTATTTTGTCAATGAAACATGTTTGTTTTAGTCAGGGTTTCTATTCCTGTACRAACATCATGACCAAGAAGCAAGTTGGGGAGGAAATGGTTTATTCCGCTTACACTTTCCACATTGCTGATCATTATCAAAGGAAGTCAGGACTGAACTCAAGCAGGTCAGGAAGCAGGAGCTGATGCAGAGGCCATGGAGGGATGTTACTCACTGGCTTGCTTCCCTGGCTTTCTCAGCCTGCTTTCTTATAGAACCCAAGACCACCAGCCCAGGGTTGGCACCACCCACGATGGGCCCTCCCACCTGCCTTACAGCTGGATCTCATGGAGGTGTTTCCTCAGCTGAAACTCCTTTCTCTGTGATAACTCCAGCTTGTGTCAAGTTGACACACAAAACCTGCCAGTACCATGCTTAAAGGAGTCACTAGGAGGGTAAAGCTSTTACAGATTAGTRATATGAATACATTTTTCTATAGACCGCCTTAAGGAAAGACGAGTAGATTCCAGGTTGGGCAGATAGACAGGTGGCAAGAGTAAGCTCATCCTCAGCCTACAGTGAGAAACCACTTAAGTAAGCTTCTTGCCCATGTCCAGTCACCATTCTGTGTGTCTTGTGTTTTTCTTGATTTTTTTTCAATTTTTCATTTTAACCCATCTCTGCCTTAGCTCTTACTGGTTTTTCATAGTCAACATTCCACTAAAATATACATGGAATTGTAAGTGTATAAATTAAGACTTTTATTGTTGTTSTTCTTCTTAATCTCATTATACTTCATGGTGTTGAGTCTCCCAATATGTGATGACTATTCTTGGTTGTTATCTTGAGTACTATTGGACCTATTGGTAGACAGCCATGACTACCTGTAAGTCATTCTAATACATCCCCTTTATATGTATTTTTTTCATTCTGTAAGTTCTGTTTTTCTAGAGAATCCCAAGTAATACAGATTTTCATACCAGAAGTGGTTCTAGAGCAATAGAAGTATTAAGGTGAATTTTTTTTTAAATATTTGGGATAGGTTTTCCAGTTTGCAAACACCTACAGTTACTGAAGTCTCTCAGAAACTCAGGTAATATTAAAAGTCCATGCTGTGAACTGTTTTGCAAACTTACAGGGACAAATGCATTTGATTATCCTGATTCACTAGTTGTGTGAGGCAAGAGATTTGGTGAGTCTGTATATAAAACTTGAAAATTTGTAGAAAAATGAGGAAAATGATGATGTCGGTTGTTTCCTGCTAGCATCTCTGAATAAATTGACAAAGGAAAAGAATGCACTGCTTGATAAAATTCACCAACTTCTAGCATCTCAGAGCACAGGGAAAAGCAACAGTGCACTCAGTGATAAAGTTGGCCAGCTCCAGATATGCATAAACAGTCTAAAAGGTTTCTAAGTATACCCTGCAAGAGAATCTTCTCTCCAGCAATCACAGCCCAAATTGTGGACAGTCAAACCAGAGTCAAAGTTTAGCCAAATTACAAAGAAAATTGAAGTCCCAGCCTCAGACTGTCAGTGGTTAAAGTAAGAGCGTTAATTGGTAAAGAAAGGGATCTGTAATTTGGCATGGAGATGTGTGGTAGGGCTCTGTTGAGGCTCAGAATTTTGAACCCTCAGATTCTCCTGGGTTTACTTCACCCTCTCTACCCTCAGCAGAAAATGTACTCTCACCCCTCAAATATTGCCTTTTTTGCCTTTGAGGAAATACAGAATGGATATTTAAGGAAGGTAGTTACAATACCAACTATGGTCATGTGACCAGTTGCAGAAATGAGGATTACTATTTCTGTCATATTTTGTTAAGAATGTGTTTGTACAGATATTTGTGTTTTCTTTATCATGTAATGTAACATCAATTAAGAGAATATCTGCAGTTACCATATTTAAGTTTTGAGATACCAAAAGAATGTCCCTCGAGGGACATTGCCATTTATTCTAAAATTAATCATGCATTTGAGGTAGTACAAAATAAAGTTTTATCATGTTAGGTATAATTATGATTTGATTAATTATATAATGCATTTGCAATTATACATGGGATAGTTATATCATGTTAGGTGTAATTATGACCTGATTATTATTTTCATTTGGAAATTAAGCATGGCATAAGAAGATATGATTGTGTGTCAAGTTGACAAGGGTGGACTTCAGATGGCTCTTCTTGGTTTTCAACTTGACTACATTTGGAATTAACTGAAGCCAAACTGCTGGGTACACCTGTGGTGATTTTTTTCTTAATTAAATCATTTCAAGTATAAAACCTTATTTTCTTTTAATCTGGATCTTTTGAGGTTAGAAGATCCACCTTTAGTCAGGGCCACTCCTTCTGACGGCATTCAATACAAGGCCATGGAAGAAGGGAGCTTTTGCTATTGCTTCCTTTCTTTTGCTAATAAGTCCATGCCTTCATAGGATTAGATCAGACTTCAGGATTCTGGGATGTTATGAAGAGCAGCTGAGATGTCCTTCCTGATGGAATAAGACAACTGCCTGATTCTAGGGCTTTCCATTGGTAGACAGCCATTGTTCCCTCTCTGGACCACAGCCTGGAAGCTACTCTAATAAATTCCCCTTTCTCTACGTATGTGTAKATTCATTCTGTAAGGTCTGTTCTCTAGAGAACCTTCACTAATGAATGCACCTTACTCCAAGAATTCTCCTTTCTTTGTCTTATGGTATTTTTTAGGTCATTTCTCTTGTATATTAGTCTTTTTTGTCCTCTATACTAAAAATAATCTTTGTATCCTGTTTTTACTTACTTTTCTGTATTGCTATTTATCCGTTTTGTTACTTTGTGTATTTGAGTAACTTTATATTTTCCACTTTGTCATCTCACTGCTTGGAGAATTTTCCTCAGGTACCTTCACAACCTGATATTTGAAACCAAAACTAACCTTTCTTCTCCCTCAATTTGTATTTTCTTTTGAAATAAACATCATTGCCTAATAGCTGTACCCTAAAATAGAATCACCGCCTTTTGTGTTTCTCATCCCAACCTTGACGTTAGCGTGCCATCCCTTTCTGCCTTCCACTCTCCTGGCCTAAAACCCTGTTGATCTGCTCATACTTTTCTTGAGGCTCATTTTTGTCATTGTGTAGTTTTTGTTTTATATTTCTATCATACCCTTATAACCTTCCACATAGATCTACATGTAAGCTCAGGTTACTATGATTTCTTTCAGTTTCCTTCCAGAATATCCAACTTATATAACACTTTAAAATTGATCTTCAATCTCCATTTCCATGGTATCTCATTTTTACTCAGCCCCAGCAGATGATTCTCACCAGTGTTCCATAACCTTGTTCGCTCCAGCCTCGGCTTTCATTACTCTCTAGCGTGTTTACCTTGGCATATCACATTCAAACCTCCTACAGCTTTCTAGTGTTCGTTTACACGCCTTTGCCTCTGTGCCTTTCTCTCGTGTTTGTGTGTTTGTTTGTTTGTTTGTTTGTTTGTTGTTTTGCTTAGATTACTCTTTGGCTGTACTTTCTGTTCAGATTTGCTTCCTTCAAGTCTTTTGAGACAGCATGTCCTGATTGAGTTTGCCTCACACCAGCATCTTACCTTATTCTGTTCTGCCTGAGCACATAACTTCCAAGTTTGTACTATGATCCATCCACTCATTAGTACCTTGCTCTGCAATTATTTTCTTGCAGTTTGTATAGTAGTTTCCCATTTCCAAGATTAAACTGTAAGCTCCCTGAGGGCAGAGATGATAACTGTAACATTTGTATCACTGCACTCTCTTTAGTGNATTCATTCTGTAAGGTCTGTTCTCTAGAGAACCTTCACTAATGAATGCACCTTACTCCAAGAATTCTCCTTTCTTTGTCTTATGGTATTTTTTAGGTCATTTCTCTTGTATATTAGTCTTTTTTGTCCTCTATACTAAAAATAATCTTTGTATCCTGTTTTTACTTACTTTTCTGTATTGCTATTTATCCGTTTTGTTACTTTGTGTATTTGAGTAACTTTATATTTTCCACTTTGTCATCTCACTGCTTGGAGAATTTTCCTCAGGTACCTTCACAACCTGATATTTGAAACCAAAACTAACCTTTCTTCTCCCTCAATTTGTATTTTCTTTTGAAATAAACATCATTGCCTAATAGCTGTACCCTAAAATAGAATCACCGCCTTTTGTGTTTCTCATCCCAACCTTGACGTTAGCGTGCCATCCCTTTCTGCCTTCCACTCTCCTGGCCTAAAACCCTGTTGATCTGCTCATACTTTTCTTGAGGCTCATTTTTGTCATTGTGTAGTTTTTGTTTTATATTTCTATCATACCCTTATAACCTTCCACATAGATCTACATGTAAGCTCAGGTTACTATGATTTCTTTCAGTTTCCTTCCAGAATATCCAACTTATATAACACTTTAAAATTGATCTTCAATCTCCATTTCCATGGTATCTCATTTTTACTCAGCCCCAGCAGATGATTCTCACCAGTGTTCCATAACCTTGTTCGCTCCAGCCTCGGCTTTCATTACTCTCTAGCGTGTTTACCTTGGCATATCACATTCAAACCTCCTACAGCTTTCTAGTGTTCGTTTACACGCCTTTGCCTCTGTGCCTTTCTCTCGTGTTTGTGTGTTTGTTTGTTTGTTTGTTTGTTTGTTGTTTTGCTTAGATTACTCTTTGGCTGTACTTTCTGTTCAGATTTGCTTCCTTCAAGTCTTTTGAGACAGCATGTCCTGATTGAGTTTGCCTCACACCAGCATCTTACCTTATTCTGTTCTGCCTGAGCACATAACTTCCAAGTTTGTACTATGATCCATCCACTCATTAGTACCTTGCTCTGCAATTATTTTCTTGCAGTTTGTATAGTAGTTTCCCATTTCCAAGATTAAACTGTAAGCTCCCTGAGGGCAGAGATGATAACTGTAACATTTGTATCACTGCACTCTCTTTAGTGSCTAGTACAGTGCTGAGCACACAGTAGGTGTTTAATAAATGCTTGTTAAATTATTGTGTGGATTTATTTGTAATGTTGAGATTTTTTTAAGGGCTTTCAGAAACGTGACTTATTCAGTGCACTCAAAAACTACATAACTGTCTTCATAAAATACTATAGCATATCAGAATTTGCCCATATCAAGAAGTAAAGCCAAAAAAAAAAATCTAGGAAGGTTTCTATRTAAAATTTTGAAGTTATAATTATCTTGGCCAAACTTATGGATTAGTTAAAAAGAGAGAGAAACAGGAAATAAGTCACGTGTAGTGCCCCGAGGCTAGAATCACTTGGGATGTAAAGGGAGAAAGATCAAGAGTTCAGGGCCTACCTTTGCTACTTGAGTGTGGGTCTGCGTTTTGCCCCCACCACTGGGGTGCTGGGCAGTTGAATCCTGGAGCATTAGACTGCATTTACCCTTTGCCACTGTTGGGTCCTGGGCCCCAGTGAAGAGCTGATATACCCTGATACACTGCTCAGTGGGGTGGGAAAATGCAGCCCAGGATGTGGGAGGCCAAAACTGGGGTTCCCAAACTCCTAGATATCCAGAAGGCAAAACAAAAGAGAAAAGAAAATAGGAAATACAAACACCTATTCTGATCAAAGTACAACTGGAAAATGAACTGGAGAATGGGTTTTGTATCTGATGTTTGCTTAGTAGTGTAGAAGTTTAGTTATGTCTAGAGACATTTGGGGTTTTACCATTGGTGAAGAGCTTCTAGCATCTAGTGGATAGAGTTTAAGGATGCTGCTAGGGGTCCTTGAGGGTATCCTTCACAACAAGGCCAAGCTTTAACACCTTGGCTCTTAACCTGTGAGTCAGAGCCCTTTCACSGGGGTTGCATATCAGATAGTTACATTATGATTCATAATCATAACAAAATTATAGTTCTAAATATGCTTGGGGAATCAACATGAAGAATTGTGTTGAACGSTTGCCATATTAGGAAGGATTGAGAAACACTGCTTTAATGGGGTCATAGATGTCGGTATATTCTGTGGTATGATTTTAAAAAGCCTTAATATTTGAGATTCATAGTAATGTTGTTAAAAGTTTTTGTTAGTGTCTTCTCTTTAATTGGCACATAGTAACTCATGGGGTAATGGCATTTGAATATGTACAATGCCTAATGATCAAATTAGGGTGATTAACATTTCTGTCATCACACTTTTGTATGTGTTTGGGACATTTTATTCTCACTACTATTTTTAAACATGGAGTGCATTTTTGTTGACTATAGTTATCCTCCTGTACATTTGGTGGCCAGCACTGCAAAAAATAGCCTATGCAAATGTACATGTGCCTATTATGATGATGTTTTACAGTTGTTTTCAACATCAGATTTGCCACCATCCTCTGCTGAGTGGCAGGGTAAGAATACAGTTCTGGCTTTCACATGTTGACTCATTACAATACATACCATCAAAGATAAAATACTGGGGACAGCTCTTAAGCAAAGGAAAGAAGACTGCAGTCCAAGCATTTAGCTTTGGAAACAACATGGTAATGAACACACTCTGTGGYCACTAGACAAAGTTAACTACCATCTGTCCATGAAAACCATAAACTAGAATGTTCTGTTTGCAAGACTTCAGTCATAAAGTTTTATATATTTTTCTAGTTCTACTTAGAAGACACAGGACTTTAAGGCAATGTGATTTCCTAAATTCAGTCACTAAACCATTTGAAAACACTATAGTCTCCATTTGCAGTTCATTAGTACGTCGTTCAAAAAGTTTAGAAAGAATCAACTCTAGAGTTAGCAAGTCAGCTGACGGGTAACTCACCACAGACATTTCTCTCTCTGATGTGTTGAAGTAGTCAATGTCTAAAGAACGGGTGCTGTGTTGTTTAGCTTGTCAACCCATTCTGACACTGCAAGGCCAGGGAAGCTAAGTGACTTACACTGGATCACCCAGGAAGTATACTGTGTGTTTTAATCCATACTCTGCCACAGGATGAATTTATGACTCCAAGTAANGATTTCTGAGTTCGAGGCCAGCCTGGTCTACAGAGTGAGTTCCAGGACAGCCAGGGCTACACAGAGAAACCCTGTCTCAAAAAAATAAATAAATAAATAAATAAATAAATAAATAAATAAATAAATAAATAGAAAAGAAAATTGCGAGGAAGTTTCCTATATGCCACCTCAGATGAATAGGTTGCAAGCACGATCCCCAAACTACACCTAGATGCTTCCACCTAGGAAAGGGACTTCCCAATAGTCATTGCTTCATTGAGTTGGAGTTGTTTCCCTTTTGGGACCACAATCCTAATTTTTCTTGCCATCATTAGTGGGTCTTAACACTATCTGTCAGTTATCAGTTTTCCTCACAGGTGAGGGGAGTACAGATAACTGGAAAATACTATCAAGTGCTCTAAATTCAGGAGAGTTTCCCTGCCTCTTCTACCAATACTTACAGTGCCCGTGCTATTTCCTCGTGAATGCAGAACAGACTCGTTTATTTTGGCTTGCCGATAGTAGGTCACCATTTGCTCTAGGAGATGCCTCCATCCACACTAGATCCACTGTCCAGCAACTGATAAACAGCTCTTAGTGGTTCTCTACCCTCTGGAGAAGCATTGGAGGCAAAGCCATGGTAGGGAGGTACCAGTTCCCACCTGCTCCCCCAGAATGTTGCTAATGGCCCTTGGCAAATTTGCCCTGTGTTTGATATTGTGCTTTTTATTAAAATAATTTAATTTAATTTAAAATAATACCTTTTTTTTTTTCAGAAGTCTTGACAATCCCTGAAAAGAAAGCTCTACAATGACAGACACGATGTGGCAGCACATTTACAGAACAACTGGTTCCAATGGACCCAGTGATCCTATTAATAAGATCACTTGAGGCCAACACTCCCAACGACAGGGAAGGAAGCAGGACTGCTGTGCTGGGATTGGGGGGGGGGGTATGCCTGGTCACTTGGGGACATGGTTAACTTTGAGGAGTTGGATGAACTCAGACAGTAGACAGGAAGGCACAGGTACTTACTATCTTAAACTATGTCACTGCTGGGCATTGTGGTGCACATGTGTGTTAATACTAGCACTGTGGAGGGCAAGGCAAGAAGTCTGAGTTCCAGCCAGGACTTCATTGTGAAACCCTGTTAAAAAACAAAATGAAGCAACTAATAGTGTCAAAGGAAGTTTTTTCAAACCACACACACACATCTCATCACATACCCCCTAATTTTTAGAAATGTAACTCCAAATTGCCTATGATTCTGTCTAAATCAGTTAATCTCTCTGTGCCTGTTTCCTCAACTACAAATGAAGGTGATAAAGCCCCTTCCCGGGGTTTTTCGAGGATTGTGTGAACATACTTGATTTAGAAGTACAGCCGCACATTCCTTGTGGTTGTTTCTTGCTTCCCCGAAACCCCCTGTTCTGCTTCCGGAGTGGTTTCTACAGGTATCCCCTCATGACCATGCTTACTTTTCTAAGTTCCAGATCCTGCACGCTCTTAGAAGAGAACCAGGCAAGAAATGTCAGCTCTTGAAGCTGAGAGAATAACTATCTGTGGTATTTGAGCAAGATGTTGTTCAAATAAGCCCACAGTCTTGGGCATTTAAATAGTTGGGAGCACTGTCTGGGTCAGTGTAGGAGGTGTGGCCTTGCTGAAGGAAGTATGGTGCCAGAAGCAAGCTTTGGGAGTGTAGAGACTACACCATTGCTGCTTGCCCTGTTTGATGTTTGTGGTTCTAGATATTAGCTCTGCTTTAGCCACTGCTCGATGCCATGCGTCCCTGCCATGACAGACTCTTATCCCTCGGGGAATGTAAACCCTTCTAAGTTGTTAGTGTGTTAAATGTATATTGCTGCAGTAAAATACTATGACCAAAAGCAACCTGGGGACGAAAGGGTTTGCTTCAGCTTACAAGTCTAGGTCATACTCCATCACTGAAGGAAGGCATGGCAGGAACTCAGGACGAGCTTGGAGGCAGGAGCTGATGCAGAAACCACACGGCAGTGCTGTTTACTGCCTTCTCCCCTGGCTCACTCAGCCTGTCTTCTTATATACCCAAGGCCACTCCCTGGGCCACCACCTCGGGCCTCCCACATCTGTCACCAATTAAGAAAATACCCCAAAGGGCTTGATTGCATGACAGTTTTATGGAGGCATATTCTCCAGTGTGGTTCCTTCTCAACTCTAGCTTGTGCTAGGATGAAAAATAAAAAACAAAAACAACAGAATCTCGCCAACCAGGACATTTGGCCATGTTGTTTTATTACAGCAACGAAAAGTTACAAGTGCGCTATCTTTCCAGTTCGTTTGAATGATATATCCCTGAAATGTCAGTTCCAGCAGTCTCTTACGTGGGAGTTCTGTTAGTCTTTGACAAGCTGTGGTCCTCTGGAAGTCCTGGAATCATTTTCAGAGGCGTTTTGACTTTGAAGGTGCTTCTCTCCATGGTGAGGATTGAACCCTTAAACTCTAGCAATGATTGTGAAACTAAATGGCATCCCCAGTCTGAGACTTGAAAAAACAAACTGGATCACTTCCTCTGGTGAGAACATAAGGTATCTGCTCAGAGTGAAGCCRGAATGTTAAGGAATCCTAATTGTGGCACAACCATAACCTTGGTTTCAGAAACTTCATTCTTTCAATGCATTCACTTAGGACCTATGGACTGTGTTCACAATATTCAGTAGCCTTTCTACTCTGATGTCTCTCACATTATCCTGACAATTTATGGTTTTCTTTTGAACATTTATGGCCTTGGCTTACTGAGAATGCTTCCTGCTGCATGGAGTAGGGATCCAGTTTGATGTCTTTCCAGAAGATTATCCACTTATTCTTAGACATTTTTTTGAAGATGGTTCTTTTTCTTGCTATTTTCATTACACCCATCTCAGGACATCTGTACAGTTTGTTTGCCTTGCCCAGTATCGATTTATTAATGTATCAAGCATTATAATATAATATGCTTTATAGCCCTTAAGGAAGGTCCTTCTTGTTTGTTTGKTTGGTTTTTTTCCTAGTTTTATTTTTTTATGTGAATGTAAAAATCTACTTCTGAAGAGTTGGTAGTTTTAGCGGAATACTGTTTAATTTTACAAATCGTTGCTGACTTATGCTAAGGATGAAATCCAAGGCCTCGATTTGCTAGGTAAAAGCTACTGGTCTACATCCTCAGCCACTACAAATTAATTCTGAGATGGATCACTGAGAACTAAGCCCAGGAGGGGACCCACCTGGGAAGCAAAACTCGGGTTCAAAATTATGTCTGACCTCAGAAACTTAGTTTTCTTATACTTTAGAAGAGTATTTTATTGTCTTCTCTGCGTGGTTAAGGAAATAAAATGATATTAAAGACGTCCTAAGTAATCACAGCCTCCTTCCTTCACTCCCAGATGGCCCGAGCTCACTAACCACAGAGAAGAAAACCTCCAGCATCCTAGAGAGCACCAAGCGTCCGAATGCCAGAAGGCGAGCAGAACTCCTTTAGCTTGGCAGTTGGCCCTCTCAGTCAGTCGGTTTCTGGGTGAGTTCGTTAGCTCCTAGTTACACCGGGGTTTTGCGGAAGGCAAGCCTGCTCTTGCCTTGCATCTCCAGCCCTCCTCTTTTCGCGTGGGTCCCTTTGTTCTCTCCACCCCTCACCCTCTCCTCTCATCTGCAGAATCCGGGACGAAGCAGGACCGGGGAGGAGCCAGGGCGGGGCTGGCCGAGGCTGGCCACAGCCCTGTGCTGCTGGGACCTCAGAACTGCAGTCTGTGGAGCGACCGGTTGATTCGCCTGAAGAATGAATTTCCGCAGGGGTGGGTGCACGGAGTCCTAATTGTTGTCTCTGCTCTGGGGTCCTCCCTTTGGTTTGTGTTGATTTTCGTAAAATGTTTCTCAAAGGGAATTTACTGTCTCTGGTTTACTGATCTGCCATTTTCACGGTATCTTATTAGGGGTGCATACTGGGAGGGATGCGTATTGCCACTGTAGAGACAGACTATCTGTAACTGGAAAAAGACAGGAAGGCAATTATTAGAACAAGAGTTTGGAGACCAAATTAGGTTTGCTTTCCAGGGATGCAACTGGTAGTCTAGATTCTCCGCGTGGTCTGAATTGTAAATATAAAATAGTAAACCAATAAAGCATTTTCTCTGTCACAGCTTTCACTGGGAACAAGACAACACTTTTGCTAAGATACTGTTTTTTCATAGCAGCAACCACTACAAGAGTAGTGTTACAATGGACTATCTTGTTAGAATGAAGTAAGCATCTCTCTGAACCCCCTTACAGTTGAAATGATGGGACTCCTAGGTGGTAACCATTTCTGTCAGTGATGTGATATCTTTTTCCAAACTTAAATTGGTTTTCTTTTCTTTACTCATAAATTCTTTCATCTACCCTAGTTGCTAATCTCAACACCTATTTTGTTTTAGTTTAATGTGATTCTTAAGTGTTTTGTAAAGTACAGACTATACATTATTATTTTCTAATGCCAGAGTTCAAACCCAAGCTCTTGTACACATTAAGCAAGTGCTATACCGCTGACCTGTGTCCCCAGCCCATACTCCTTAGTTTTATGTTTGTGGGTTCTCATTGTTTTAGATACCTTTAACAAAGACAGATATCAATAGCTATTTGTGTCAGGTGTTCATTCTGGTAGTTCTATGGTTTAAGTCTCTTGATGCAGATGAATGAAAACATTTGATCTGTGATTTGGCTCCTGTTTGGTTGGTGCCCTCAAACAAATGCTTGAGAGTTCTAGTTAAGTCTGGATCATGTATTATTGCCATACTTAGAGGGCATAAAGTATATTTGCAAAAAAAAAATTGTTTGTCATTACAGGAATCAAGGCCAGAGGTGTGAGCAAAGCATTGACTTTAAAAGATTTTGTAAGGATGGACCCAGACCAAAAGGTCTCTAACATTCATACTAAGGATTCTTTACCAATTCCTGAGAAAGAAAAAGCCTCTCAGTAACAAGTACCAGTTAGAAGAGTAAAAGGCAGGCCCACAGAGGGCAGATGGTATAAATGCAATGAAAGTTGGAAAATGATTACCCAGAACTCAGGCCTCGTTCAACATCAGAGAATTCACACTGGAGAGAAACACTATGAGTGTTATCACTATGGAAAGCCTTCTGTGTGCACTCAACCCTCATTGTGCATAAAAGTCCCACAATACGGAGAAACCCAATACATGTAACAAGTATAAGAAAACCTTCAGTGTGAGAGGACACCTGATTGTACACCAAAGAGTCCACAATGGAGAGAAGCCATGTGACTGCAGCGACTGCGAAAGCTTTCTGTGGGAGCTCAGCCTCCGCAGACATCAGAGGATCCATATGGAAGAAAAGCCATGTAAGTGTGGGAAAGCCGCCTATGTGAACTCAGTGCTTCTCAGTCACCAGAGGGTTCACTCTGGAGAAAAGCCGTGTGAGTGTGGGGAATGTGGAAAAGCATTCAGTCAGATTCACACCGAGCCATCACCAGAGAATTCATACTGGAGAAAAACCCTACGAGTGTGATGAGTGTGGGAAAGCTTTCCAAGGATGCTCTGATCTCACCAAACACCAGGAAGGACATGCCAGAAGAAAAGGTCAACAGCGGTGCACCTGGGGAAGGTATTCTAGCTGCCTTTGGTAACATTAAAAGAATATGACAAAAGTCAACATGCCCTCTCTTGAAATACTGAACAAAAGTCTGGAAACAGCTCCATCTTTGCACGCAAGCCTCTGAAATCACCTGTCCTCTCTCTTTAGAACTCAGCTTTAAAACTCAAGGGTTTTTTTTGGGAGGTTTTAAAAATATAAATCATTTTTTAGGGGCCAGGAGGATAACTCAGTTCAGGTCTTCAGAGCCTATATAAGAAACGGAAATGTCCGGTGGCACAGGCATCTGTAATCAGGTTTCTTGAAAATGGAGGCAAAGGCAGGAAAATTGCCCCATTCAGAAGCCTCTGGTCCAGCACCTACAGTATGAGCACAGCTACAGAAAGAAGAAACCCCTCCTCAAACAAGGTGGAAAGCAAGAGCCACCTCCCAGAAGTTATCATCAGACATCCACATGCACACTGGCTTGCCCTGCGTGCACATCCATCACACTCATAAGCCATCCTCCATAACTCTCAGTTTAATAAGAGGAAACAGGTTAAGYGTTACTTTGGGCCAGGGAGATAAGTAGCAAGTAAAGGAGCTTGCTACCAAACCTGATGACCTGAGTCTGATTCGGGAGCCCACATGGTAGGAGGAGAGAACTGACTTCTACAAGTTGTCTTGACCTCCGTGTACACAATAGTACATGTGCACATTCATATACAAAATAAAAAGTTTAAATACAAAATAAAAATAGCTTAAATGATGCTACGTGCAAGCTTCTTGTTTTGCCATTACCATTCTAACTGATGACACATTAAATTTGAGTTGTACTGTGGTTAATTCAAGAAAGACTATCCCTA
>BDUI01006074.1:0-15720 GCA_002335545.1 Apodemus speciosus
GAAGACTCTGATCAACTGTGCAAGGGCCTAAAACTTCACTAATAGAACAAGATGATGGTCTTCAGAAGGAATATCCACAGCAGGGATATCAATAGCCAATATTTCTGTCTAAAATATAGTTTTAAGAGGTATATAACAGATCTAATAGAGCATACAAAAATAGTTTAAAGGTGACAAAACAAGTCAATTGTAACTTCAAGAGAAACAACCAACCATATGAAGAAAGACAATGACAGACACATTTTGGCTAGTAGTAAACAATATTGAAATAATCATAATAATGTAAATACTCCTGGGTTATAAAACTTTGTAGTTGCAAAAATATATGCAAATGAAGGAAGGTCGAGAGTATAGAGTATATGCATGTCTAATTTTATGCGAATAAGGCAAAATTCTCCTTTACCATAGCAAGAAATTAACAGACACATAAAAAGCAACATATTTTAAAAAAAAATCTCCTTGTCGATTTTCTCTCCAGGGAATGAGCAGGCGGGTACTGCCAGGGGTGCAGGAAACATAGGAGGGGCAGAGCAGCTGGGACAGGATCTGTCTGGGCCCCACCTGCACCCAGGAGCTGGGCTGTGCCACAGCACTCTGTGCCAGGGGAGAGCTGGTCTCCCAGGGGTGCTGAGACAGGCTTGCAGGCACACAGGAGGGACAAGCGCCAGCCAGAGACAGCAGAACCAACTAACACCAGAGATAACCAGATGGCAAAAAGCAAACGCAGGAACATTACCAAGAGAAATTAAGGCAACATGGCACCAACTGAACCCAGTTATCCCACAACAGCAAGTCCTGGATACCCCAAGACACCAGGAAAGCAAGATTTGGATTTAAAATCATAGCTCATGACACTGATAGAGGGCTTCAAGGACATAAATAATTCCCTTAAAGAAATACAGGAGAACACAGGTAAACAGATCTTAAAGAATTACAGGAAAGCACAAACAAACAGGTGAAGGAATCGAACAAAACCATCCAGGATCTAAAAATGGAGGTAGAAACAATAAAGAAATCACAAAGGGAAAGAACTCTGGACATAGAAAACCTAGGAAAGAAGTCAGGAGTCATAGATGCAAGTATCAACAACAGAATACAAGAGATAGAAGAGAGATGCATATGCATCTTCTCAGATGCAGAAGATACCATATCAGAATACAAGAGATAGAAGAATCTCAGATGCATTGACACAACACTCAAAGAAAATGCAAAATACAAAAGGCTTGTAACCCAAACATCCAGGAAATCCAGGACACAATGAGAAGACCAAACGTAAGGATTATAGGTATAGATGAGAGTAAAGATTTCCTGCTTAAAGGGCCAGTAAATGTCTTCAACAAAATTATAGAAGAAAACTTCCCTAACCTAAAGAAAGAGATGCCCATGAACATACAAGAAGCCTACAGAACTCCAAATAGATTAGACCAGAAAAGAAATTCCTCCTGTCACATAATAATTAAAACACCAACTGCACTAAACAAAGAAAGAATATTAAAAGCAGTAAGGGAAAACGGTCAAGTAACATATAAAGGCAGATCTATCAGAATCACACCAGACTTCTCACCAGAGACCATGAAAGCTAGAAAATCCTGGGCAGATGTCATGCAGACCCTAAGGGAACACAAATACCAGCCCAGACTACTATACCCAGCAAAACTCTCAATTATCATAGCTGGAAAAAACAAGATATTCCATGACAAAACCAAATTAACACAATACCTTTCCACAAATCCAGCCCTTCAAAGGATAATGAATGGAAAACACCAACAAAAGGAGGGAAACTACATACTAGAAAAAGCAAGAAATTAATCTTCTTTTAACAAAACAAAAAGAAGAGAGCCACACGAATATAACTCCACCTCTAATAAAAAATAGCAGGAAGCAACAACTACTTCTCCTTAATATCTCTTTATATCAATGGACTCAATTCTCCAATAAAAAGACACAGACTAACAGACTGGATACATAAACAGGACCCAGCATATTGTCTAAGACACAATTAATGCTTTTCTTTGTAGGGATGTCAATTGACATAGATATATGCTTTATAAAACAGAGAAATAAAAAATAACTAAATTTATAAATTGTCCGTGATTTCTGTAAGATGCCCTTCAAAACTATAAAGTTCCTACTTTCTGGCAAAACTTAATCATTTAAAATTAAGAATGTTAATATGAAACCTAAAAGAATGCTTCTAAACAAAATGGATGTGACACCTGGTGGGCCAGAAACTTCATGTGTGGTACTGCTCTTTCACCTTTATCTCCAGCAAGAAGCCCTTGTCATTTGTTATTCTTGCAATTGTTGACTTCTTGCTTTAAAACAAGTTGGCTAAGGCCTGGGAGTCAACTCCTCTTCATACCAATAGGTACGCATACCCTAATACACAATCTTTTCCAGAGCTTGCCATTTCTGACCTAGGATGTCTAAAAACCTGCCTATAACCTATTTGGAATATAAAAAAGGAATAACACATAACAAGACCCACTTCTTTTATTTAAATTTGAGGGTTGTTCTTATGATTGGAAAACTAGGTTAGGAAATTTAGTCATATAGACCTACAGAACAGAGTTTCTGTTCTAAGAAATAATCTCTTCATTGCCTCTTTCAGGCTTTGGTAGCCACCATCATTCCCCAGTTTATGGTTTATGGGTGCATTTCACCAATAACTGTCTATACTTTCATTTTATTATCTCCTCTGTGTGTGTCAAATCTCCCTATGTCCCCTGTAATGAAATTTACAGTGGCATTCCGTGATTATCCAGGTAGTCAAGGTGACTCCTTTTTCTTTCTAATTACTTTTTTCCCATTATTTTACCAAGTACCGGGCTTCCACAGGCATTTCCATGCACACTTAGTTTTGGCTGACCCTTGCCCCACTGCACCCTTCTACCCCCAGTGTTAGCCTTTTCACAGTCAAATCATATGTGTTCTATTACCCTTCCTGTATTCCCATTCCTCTGTCTTTAAGGCCTCTCTATATCCCTGGTCCATTCCTAGTTTCCTGTCACAATACATATACCTACATTAAATACAAATAAATTAAGAATTAAAGGTATGCTCCATCTATGAGAGAAAGCATACAGTTCTTGTCTTTTAGAGCCTCTGTTACCTCACATTTAAAACTTTTTCCTAATATGAGCAAGTAGTTAGAGGCTGGTATCTTTAGGGCTACCATTCAGTACTACCACAGTATCCAAATATAAACCCACCCATGCCCAGTGGTACTGTTCTATTGCATTCAATGCCAACACCTCACCCACATCCTTGCAGTGTACCTATGAATCACCTACAATGCATCCATAAACCATTTTTTTTTATTTCTACACCACCAGCAGTTTCCACATATCCTCAATTTTAAGGTCTTTCATTCTCAAATGCAGTATATTTACCCTGCAACGTGTCACTGCATTGTTACGGTACTGTGTACTAAAAAAATGAAGTTTTATTTTTAATTAAAATGTTTCATACAATGTATTTTGATCATACTCTTTCCTCTCCCACAACTTCTCTCAGATCCTCCCTACCTCGGTACCCGGCCAACTTCATGCTCTTTCTATCTCTCTCAAGAAAAAGAAAAATGAAAACCAAACACAATTTTTAAAGATAAGAGGAAAATAAACATAAATAGCATCAGTAACTCTTCCAACACCCAAATGAGTCACTGCTGGGGTATGCACATCCCACTACTGAAAATCCTCTTGCTCTCTATATTTCTGCTCCCTAGAACTCCAAGGAGGAACTTCAAGGACTGTTGCTTAGACTAGGAAAGTTAAACGGGTCCCAGACTTTCCACTGTAACATCATTCACAGCAAGTCAGACTGCATCTTTCTGATGCCTTTGAGGTGGGGGCAGGGGGGATTAGAAATGATCTCAATAAGGAAAATGTTGCTCTGCAAAAAGAAAATACAAAAAATAATAATGGGTTTGAAACCCACTTGTCTGAAGCACCCTCTTTTGGTGTGAGCCTCTGGGCGGCCTTTCGAGCAGGTGGCACATGACATCACTCGGCCCCAGCTGTTCCTTATTAACTCAGCTTCTCTGTAAAAGATACAGACTTTTACAACTTGACTTTTTTTTAAGGAGACAGCCCATTTTGCAAATCAACCAAAAACATTAAACACAGTTAGATTGCAGCATTCCATAAATACAAATTTGACAAATAAATCCTCTGTCTTCCCAGCCTCCACTAAGACAACGAACAGTGTGAAGGTCTGAAGGACACCAGGCTTGGCAAAAAAGCATCTCTGTTTTAACAGCATAAGGGAAATGCCTGCCAAGCAGGCTGCTACAGACTGCTTCTCCAGTGGGTCAAAGCACAAGAATCACCCAGGAGCCCTAACCCTCACAGAGACCTCTAAACCATCTCCCATATGAGCTGACATTGTAAGTATGTTCTTTGCCTGCTCGTAACGCCTAATTAGGCCCTGACCATGAGGCTAAGAGGTGGGAAAGAAAAGCTAGGACGCCTGCAGGCTGCCACTTGAGTTCACAGCAAAATGAAAAGCAGCATGTGTGATCCAAGGGGGAGAATCTGACAGTCACACTTCAATCTTTCAGCGACACTTTTTTAAACATGGGGAGGTTGTGGCATCAATAGTGTCATCTTCTAATAGAAAGGACAACTGCATATAATGCATAATTGCTGGTCTAAATGACTTGTTATTTTGACTGCCTATTCTAAAATGTCTGTAATTGCTTCCAATGAGACTTTGAATAAATGATAAGTCAGCACGGGCAATCACTGGTGGACACATAGCAAGGCTTTGGAAAACTTAGTACAAATTATTTTGTCATGTGTCAATTTCACCAATTCTTGATTATGATCACTAGGCATTTGCACTGCTTTGCTGAATACATCTCCTAACTGTCCCTCTTAGGCAAGAGAAGGAGTACCACACGTAGGTGTATAAAAGAAAAGGCAGTTTATTTTCAAGGGCAGTGAGCAGACACTGGCAGAGCCTGACAAATTACTTTTATAGAATTTTAGCTAGTGCCAAAATCTGGCCCATTCTGTAAAGCAGAACAAAGTAAGGGAAAGGCACACCTCACTGAGAGTTATTGCCATCTCTCCAAATAAAGCCCCCACCCCACCCCGTATGCTTGTTTGCCAAGTCTTAAAATAACAAATCACTTCTTTATAACAAAATTGTCTCCCTGGAATAATAGGCTTCAGTGTGAATTCTGATAGAGCAATAGCTCCTCTAAATGACAGCAAAGGCTTGCAGCAGGGATGTGAGGCACATCTATTTCAGGGCTTCCCATTAGTGCGAAAGCAGTTCGGTAAGAAATGAAGTCATTTCCTGACTCATTGGGATGCCATGTTTAAACTGCAGTTTTCAGCCTAAGGATATAAAGGTTGAGGAAATGTGGGCTGAGCCTAAAAGAGGTGAATCATCCCATAAGGATGCAGGAAACCAACTCTTCAGGTCCGTCACACATGACTAGAAGATATTACATGATTAAGAGCTCCCATCTATTCTTTACATGCTAAGAAGGCTCTCCGTCTTATACCTTCCACTAAGGCCTGTTACATAAAGAATCTACTTGTAAGTGTGGGAGTAAAATAAATAGCTCAACATTTAAGAATTCAAAACATCAAATTACAGGGAAAACTAGACTTGAATTATTTTAATTGTCTATGTCTCTGAAACTAAGTCATACAGGAGCTAAAGAGTTGGCTGAGCAGTTAAGAATACTTGCTACTCTTGTAGAGGACCCCAGTTTAAGTTACCAACACCAATGTGGGGTCTCACAACCTCCTATAATGTCAGTTCCAGGGTATCTAACATACTCTTCTGGCCTCAGTGGGCACCAGGCCTTCATGTAGTACACGGACATAAATGCAGGCAAAAAATCCATGTACATTTTGAAAGTTAATTTTTAGAAATGTACAAAGAATATGTTTATTGGACTTGAGTATTGTATAGATGTCAAGAACTTCATTACATACTTCAAACATATAATGGTACAGAATATATACATTACCATTCCAAAAGAGAAAAGAGGGGTCATAGTAAACAAATACTAGACTAAATCAAGACAGAAACTCAGCAGGACAAACCCGAAATCCTATATCTCTATGTCTGATGCCAAAGGGCTTTGATGGCTATTATCTAGTTTTGTTGACTGCAACAACTTCTCTATCTTGAGTTGATTCCACTAGCTCTCTCGGGCTTTCCTTGGCAGACATTACATAGCTCTGTCCATCCCTGGAATCTATAATGCATTACTGGCTTCACATTCACAGTGTCACCCAATGACCTCTCGGGCCTCCTTGCATGGACTCCCCTGACACATACTTAGTATCAGTGATTCTCCTTAATCTTGGAGGAAGATTCCATAATCCCTTCACCACTGTATCCTTCATGACTCTAAAACCACATGACCAAGGCTGCCAAGTTCTGTTGCTCACTTGAGTGGGCACCTTGCCCTCCCCTGAAAATACATTTGTATAAGTTCAATGTTTTTGAACATTTTAGGAACAGAGAATGTCTTTGGCCTTTTCTTCTCACAGGATTAGGTGGGGAATTGCCCCAAGGGCACCACTCCCTTTATTCTATTTTTCCTTATTTCTTACAGCACAAACCAAGGCTCCAGCATTAAATTTCCTGTTGTCTTCTCCTCAAACATTACATTTTGTAATTTTGGGAGAGGGGAGATGTCTGGCTTGCTCCTTTTCATTGTAGCTCTCTGCAATTAAGGGTGACCACTAATTACCACATGGCACAGTAGGCTGTCTTAAAGTCTCCTCTGCCAATGAAATTAGTACAAAACTCTTCAATTAAGCTTCAGGCAGATTCTTAGATGAGCAAAAAGTCACATTCTTTGTGAAAATATTGTAAGAATGGTCTCTAGCCCAGCTGTTATTATTTGCCTCTGAAACCTCTTCAGCTGGGCCTTCATAGTCCACATGGCTTTCAGTGCTACTGTCTTCCAAGCTCCTACTAGAATGTCCCATCAAACCCCACTTTCAATGTTCATCCACTTTCCTAATCCAAAGTCCCAAAGTTGTCCACATTGTTCTACAAGACGGCACGTACAGGCCTGTCACAGCAATGGCCCATTCCCTGGTACCAACTGTTTTATTTTTTCCTATTACTGTGATTCAACAACATGACCAAGGCAACTTATAAAAAATGCATTTAATTGGGGACTCATGGTTCTATAGCATTGGAGTCCAGGACAACCATGGCAGGAGGCATGGCACCAAGCAGGAAGGCATGGCATTGAACCATTCATAGGCATGAGGCAGAGAGAGATAACCGAGAAATGACTGGAGTTTTTGAAGCCTAAAGCCCACTCCCAATAACACACCTTCTCCAACAAAGCTATCCCTCTTAATCCTTTCCAAGCAATTCCAACAACTGGGGACCAAATATTCATATATGTGAGACTGTGAGATTTATTCTCATTCAAACCACCACAGCTGAATTCTTACAAAATATTAAAAATGAAAGTGTGGGAGGAGTATCAGAAAAAGGTTATGTAGAACCAGAGACCAAATCCAAGGAAAAAGACAAATTTTTGAAGAAGAAATATCTAAGAAATGTAGTAATAAAAAAAAAAGAAAAGAAATGAATAGTTGGCCATGGTTTCCTCAAATTTATTGAAGTGTAAACTGCAAAGTATTCTATTTTTAAATGAAGTTACCATGTCAAAGCAAAATTCTAGAAAGTTGCATTCCCCAACAACTAAGACTTAGTGTTTTCCATTTCTGTTACTAGTAAATGAGTAAATGCACATTCTAAGATATTTGCCTTGACTGTAAATCCTTACATTTGCCTTATAGGATAAGTACTTCTACTGGGCCATTTGAACAGAACAGAGAAAGTGAGGCTGAGTAGTTAAGTAGCTCTTGCAGTTCCTTTTTTTTTATTGGATATATTCTTTATTTACATTTCATTTCCCTTTTCCTGGTTTCCCCACCCCCCCCAATGTCCCATATGTCTTTTTCCCTACCCACCCCCACCCCATTCCCCTATTCACCCCTTCTCACTTTCCTGTTTTGGTATTCTCCTACACTGCTGCATTGGGCCTTTCCAGAGCTCTTGCAGTTCTAAGTAAGAAGATCGATGATGCGTTCCTGTGAGCTAGTCTCAGGCCTTTATCACTATACACACAGCTCCACTTATTCAAGACAGTGTGGTTCTGTCCTCTGAAGTCCTACATTTCTATCATCTATGCATCTTTAATATTGAACACTTACAATTTTTCATGTTTGTTGCATTTTGGTGCACAACATGTCTTCCCAACTAGACTACAAAACATCGTATACAGTACTGTAAATAATACTTCTCTGTAATCCCCACAATACTTACCACTATTCCCTACTCATTATATAAGATTTAATTGGAACTTCAACAAAGAGATAACTTTCAAAACAACTATTCCAATAATTTTGCAATCAAACGAACTCGACCAACATCCTTTGCTAAGCAGCAGTCATCTTTTGAGATTGCTGGAAATTTAAGTTAAGAAAAGAGATGTTAATGCTTTTTATCTCATTCTATTCCTTTTGACTGATGAAACCCAAAATAATCACTTTGCATCTCCAAAGTGTTCCACCCCCGTAAAAGCAGGGGGGAGTGAGCCATCACTAGCGCACAAATGTGTTCTGCTGAAAGCAATCAAATAAATCAAGCAACCCCCAAAATATAGTTAAAGCCAAGTGACTCAGAAACAGCTCATGTTTTTAGTCACTTTGAATCCAAAGTTACTCTGAAACATGAATATTTTTTAAAGCATTACTCATTTTGCTTTCTCTGATAAAACTAAAATAATCCAATACAATTATCTGCATGGTTATAATTTAAAGATTTAAAATGCATGCTCAAAACCTAACATTTCAAATTAGTGCCACTCTTCGGGACAAACTCTAACTAATAATAATGATCTGGTAAAAAAGTATCCTGGAGAAACTTATTTGTGACCATTTTCTTTTTATTAAGCTAATCTGAGAGAGAGAGAGAGAGAGAGAGAGAGAGAATGAATCCATGGGGCTGTCCTGAAGAAAAAACAACACTGTAGAAAGCATGGACCTGAAAAATCATTACTCAAAATTGAAAGCCATTTTCCTTTCTCACCTACAAAAGCATTTATTCTCATGCTGAAAAATTAAATATGGTTCAAGACCTTTACTTAAAAATAATTGAGTTTCACAAAAATCAATATACTCATACAATTTCCAAGTGACCTTATCAGTAGCTCAAGGATGACAAATAGGTTTAATCATATACCCCAACTCCAGCTGGTTGGTAATAGAGATGCGGATGCTGTGTTGAGAAACATTCTAAGGCTATATCCAAGAGAAAATATGTTCAGACCAATCAGCAGAATCAACAATGTGTGTGAAAGAGGAACTATTAGTACCAAAAATTTGCATCAACTGCTATAATTTCTTAAAGGTGAAATTCAAGACTGCAATCTGAATATGAGTCATGGATTTCAAAGGTGCCACTTGATTGATTGGCTCATTTCAGTAGAAAATTCATTGGTAAGAAGTAAGCTAGATGTGTGGAGCTACAGTTGAATATGAGTAAAGGAATAGGAAAGGAGCTGAAAATTTTGTTAGCTTACTGTATGACAAGCACTGAATATATCAGCCTTACCTTACCCATATGCTTCCATGGCCATATTAAAGACTTTCATCATTATTTTAATACTGTTCCTCTATTATCTTAATTTCACTCATTTAACTCTATAGCCACCATACCATCTCATATGCTTTTGCTTACTCCACCAAATGTCCATCCTTCCAGTAACCTATCTTCCTCACTAAAATATCCAAGCCTTTCCACTGTCTGTCATCTCTATACCATGGCATCTCTCCTACTGTCTTGCCACTAACTTGTAAATCACTCCCTTGTGTCCACTGTCAGTTCCATTGTTCCTTTCTTTATTCATCACAATTGCCTAACAATTAAAAATCGAGTTCTCTGTTTACCTCAGTCATGTATCCATGTAATATAAACATGACTTTAGGACTGATGACTCATATTCACAAGTGATTATCTCAATCATGTATTTAGAAAGGTTGGCAGTTCTTTTATATTTCCTTTATCTACTTAGTCTTCCAGTAGACATTTCTCTCATTCCTTCTTCTGTCTTCAAGTCTCCATATTTCTTCTTCCTTACTGCCTCTACACTGATGGTTCTGATTAATAAGAAATGCAGAAACAACCAGAAAGAAATTCATTCCAGTTTATGTCCATCCATCTACTTTTATGCCACCCTGCCCCCCAGCCCGCCACTTTCATCACTTTCTTATGTTCTACCTTTGTTTATGATACAAGGGATAGTTTGTTCACTCTGTTGTCAAAAGTCAAGTCATTTCTTCATTAATCAAAGACAATGCCCTAGAAATCATGTCCTCTCTCTTATCTCCAATTATCTTTCTATTAAATCATTCCATTGGCATTCAAACAACTATCTTCAATTGCCAATTCAGTAACTTCACTTGCAATATGCTTTCAAACATGTATCTCAAATTTTTCGGCTCCAAAACTAAATTCCTCATGTTGCTCCAAATCCCAAGTACCCCATAGTATTCTCTATCTCAGTAAGTAGCAGCCTCTATAAATATCATTACTCATTAAAAAATAATTTGGCATCATCTTTGAATCTTTTATCCTCTAACCTTTCACTCCCAATCCACCAGTAAATCCTCTTCATTTTACATCCAAATCCAGGCACTACAAAAATGACTACTCATTATCAATCCATAGTCCTAGATGCTATTACCTCTTATCAGATTTTTTGGTCTAACCTTAGCTCTACCATATTATAATTTTGACTCAGTGGCCTGGGACATCCTGTTGAAAATGTCATTCTTCTGCTTGAGAACCTCTACTGCAGTTGGTTCTCAACCTATGGATTACAACACCTTTGGGGTAGATGACCCTTTCACAGGTATCTTAGTCAGGGTTTCTATTCCTGCACAAACATCATGACCAAGAAGCAAGTTGGGGAGAAAGGGGTTTATTCAGCTTACATTTCCACATTGCTGTTCATCACCAAAGGAGGTCAGGACTGGAACTCAAACAGGCCAGGAAGCAGGAGCTAATGGAGGGATGTTTCTTACTGGCCTGCTTCCCCTAGCTTACTCAGTTTGCTTTCTTATAGAGTCCAGAGATGGTACCACCCACAAGGGGCCCTCCCACCTTGATCACTAATTAAGAAAATGTCCCACAGCTGGATCTCATGGAGGCACTTCCCCAGCTGAAGCTCCTTTCTCTGTGATAACTCCAGCCTGTGTCAAGCTGACACACAAAACCAGCCAGTACAACAGGGGTTGCCGAAGACCATAGGAAAACACAGATAATCACATTATAATTCATAACAGTAGCAAAAATTCATAACAGTACAGTTATGAAGTAGAAATGAACATAATTTTATGTTTGGGGGCCACCACAACATGAGGAACTGTATTAAAGGGTTGCAGTATTAGGGAGGTTGAGGACCACCACTCAAGTGACTTCCTATCTCATTTAAAGTAAAAGTTAACGTCTTCCCAAATCTCTTTAATACTCTCCCTATAGATGCCTCTCTAACTTCAGCTCTTCTTATATTCCCCTTATACCTCCAGTTGAATCACATTAGCTTCCTTTTCTTTCTTTCTTTCTTCCTACCTTCCTTCCTCCCTTTCTTATTTCCTTTCTTTTTTTTCTTGAGAGAATTTTTCCACTGACTCTGAGTGCTGGGATTAAAAAAGATGTGCCACCATGCCCAGTCTCCTTTTCTTTAAATACAACCTTTATATTTCTGCCTCAAAGCCTTTTCATTTGCTATCCCCTCTTCCTGGAGTTCTCTTTACCCAGATGTACTCTGTCCGTTTTTTTCATCCTTTTAAGATCTTAACTCAAAGGAAGATGAAATTTTAAGGGAAAGTTCTTTTTTTGCAGTTTTTCAATTTATAAACAAAATAGAAATTAGTCATTTAGAGAACTCTTTGACAACTATTAAGACAAGCACTGAATATCACAGACTTTTACATTATATCTATACTTTCTGTGACTGTTGATAAACATCATTCCACCAACAGTTTGGCCAAATATATAAATACATATGCATATACAGACATACATATGTATATGCATACATACTATACCTGAATGTGAACAAACTGCTAAACTAGGAATTCTCAACCTTAGCACTAATAAGATTCGAAGCTGGATAAAAACTCTTCAAGGTGCATACTGGAGTTGTTCTGCATATCGTATGATGGACACCATTATCACTAGCCTCTACATATTAAATGAGATATTGATAATACTACATAACTCCATTGTAAAAATCAAAAATTCCTCCCAAATACTGCTAATGTTTCTCATGGAACAGAAAATTGTGCAAATCAGTCCTAGTTAACCACTGGTCTATATGCAACTATCATTCCATAAGAGAAACAGGACAGATGGATGTGATAAATTAAGCCACATGGATCCAATCACCAAAATGCACTGTGAGAATCTGCACAGATCAAATGATACACAGCATTTGACAAATATACATTAATGAATCAGTTTCTGGGATAAAAAGCAGAAATGAAAAGGATGACTTGGATGAAGATATGCTTAGAGGACACATTTTAACAAAAATGAAACCCTAAGTTATAGGATTTAAAGATGTACCACTATGTAATAAAAATATAAACACATAGGAAAGAGTAATTACTATAAAAGTCAAATAGGGAGGAGACGGTGGTTGAAGTTGAGATGAGACACTTGGTTGGCCTTGGGGCTTCTTAGGTGACTGACACGATTCTATTTCTTGACTTGGGTGGCATTTAAAAGAATGCTGACCTTATAATCATTAATTATGCTTTCTGATTGCCTTATCTTCTACTCAATGTCTATGTTTTTTCAGTGAAAACACATCAGTAAATGAAAACATAATAAATAAACAGAAGAATTTGTCTTCCTTTCTACTTCCCGTAGGTTTGAGTTCCATGCGAACTGTCCTTGAGAAGAGGACTATGGATTTATAGAGTTCAGGTCGATGTTTATGTCCCCTCAGCCCAGAGGTGTAAATCCTCATCACTGCTTCAAAAGTGACGTTGGAAGTCATAACAGGACTCACTACAACCCAATACAAGCCATATGTGAGATGTCCGTTTCTTGGCCTACTTTTGGAGGAATGTCTCCTGTCAAATCAACAAATACCTACCAGGGAGTCTTGTTGGGATCCAGGCTGTCTGCCAGGCACAATGAAGGAAGCAAAATGCAAAGCAAGGAAATCTTGGCACATGTGTACAAGGCTCGTGAGAACTGCGTAGGCTGAGTAGAGATTTGTGAGACAATGACTTTTAGAAGACTTTTGCAGGATAGGGGAGGGGGGACAGAGAGGCAAAGACATAAACAGAGAGAGGGAGACAGAGAGAGACCAAACGACCACAGGTGTACCTCCTTCCTTGCAAAAGAACTGCTCCTGAAGAGTTCTGTGGTGATTAAATTTTATAAATTTAATTATATTTTCTCATTGACTTACATTATAATCAGAGAGTGGCTTTATCTACATTTCGGATTAATCTTCAACTGGCAGTGGCTCCCAACAGTTTAAGTTTCCCTGCTTCTCTGTCAAGTAGTTAATAGTTTATAAACAAACATTTAAAGGCACTATTTAAAGGAACCCTTGAGTGAATCCTTTTGAACAACAAAGGATACTTCGGCAATATTTATAAATAATCATTAGATTAGAAGCTCATCAAGTTCTTTGAAATAAAGCAGACCAGTATAACTTTACTGTAATTAAATTTCTAAACCTATTTCATGTGTATTTAAGGACATTCAGCTTTACTGATATTCCCCTTTCTTCATAGCATTCAGAAGGTCATTTTGTACAGACACTTACAGGAAGCACTACTAAACATAGCTCTATGCCTGTATCAGCAATTATGAAATGTGATGCCATTAAATGCAGAAGAGAGGTGATTTGAAAGGACTAGCCCATTGGTTGGGACACAGAAGATGCTGAGGCTGCTCACTTTAGCAGTATCTTTTGAAAAGCAGACTGCCTGGAAACCTCAAGAATGTGACTGAAGAGCTAGAGCATATTAGAGCTAGAGCCAGCAGCCTCACCACAACTCTCCAACCACACCCTTTATACTATGTGGCTTGTCTCCTTCTCATCTATCCTCTACATCCACATTTGACACTTTGTCTAACTTTCCAATGATATTCCCCCAATAAGCTAAGGAAAGTTCAATGCCAATAGTATGAAAGCCCATTATATTTTATATCATCATTAGGTCTAGAACATGGAAGAGGATTCCTAAGCTACCACAAAATAGCAGAACTCCAAGACTACTGATGCTTCTGTGGCTAGGTTAAGAAAGGTTGCCTTTGCACTTGATCTTGCCTGCAAATTATAAACAAGTTTTGAGCTCATTCTGATGGTTATACATACCCAAAGGGGTATGATTTATGAAGGGTTTTCGTCTAGCTAGCTTAGTTGTTTCTGATTAAAGGCCTCCATTTGTTTTGGGGTAAATGGATAAAGGTTAGTTCACTGTTTTGTCTTCAGTGACATGAATATAACTTATAATTGGTTTATTTAGAAAATACTGGAAATAAAAACTGGACTGCACCATAGAAAAATAAATCAAGAATGAATTTTGTTGTAGAAAGAAAGAAATAAAAAAGATGCTCTTACCAAATAAATTACTTTCCACGGGTGATAGTGCTGTTTCTCAGGGAACAAACACTGTCTCCCGCACTGTAATCAAGAATCGCCATCCTAGCCACTGTAGTAGACAAAATAACTCACTTTCTTTTATATATCCTGCTCCTTGACTGAGGAGTACATTCTATAAATTCCATCTAAGTAATGGAATACAATAAGGTAGAGGTATTTTCCAGATGTAACAAAAGGTCCTAATCAGCCGAATTCATTGTTCCAAAGGAAGATTACATCTGGGTGTGGTGTCACACTGTAATTCCTGATAATGTAGGAGGATCATGATTTGGGAGCCAACCAGTGCTACACAGGCAAGCTCCTGTCTGAAAACGTGAAGAGGGTACGCTAAAGTGTGCATGACCTAAGTAGTTGGTGTATTCCAAGAGGGTATAGACGGAGAATCAAAGAAATGCAGACTCTTGTTGGATATTCACGCCACTCAAATGGCAAGAAAGGTTTTCCTTGCAGTGGATCCCCTTTGTAAACTTTGCCTACTTTGTAAACTTTATATACATTGTAAACTTTGTACATACTCAAGGCAAGAAAGTGGCCAAGCCCCTGCCTGAGGAGCTCCAGGCCCCTCCCCTAGACAGCAGCCAGGCCCCTCCCCAAGATGGAAGCTAGACCTCACCCCCAGACGGCAGCCAGGCCCCTCCCCCAGACCACCCTAACTGTCATAAAGGTCACTAAGGTCATCGCCAGCCTCTCAACAGGACCCTCCCCAGATTATGCTAATTTTTGGTGAACAATCTCAACAAAACCCATCAATCCCTGAATAGGAAACCCCAATTCCTAAATAGGAAAACCCACCAATCCCTGAGCTTCCTCAAGCTCAGGACTTGAAATCCCACCAATCCTCACCTTGGAAAGCTTCACCCTAGAAAGCTCCACCACCATCCCCCAAGAACCCCTACATAAGCACTGTGTCCAATTCCCTGTTGTATGCTCCCTCCCAGGAGCATAGGCAGCTACTCCTGGATTCGCCCTTCATCTCCTGGACTCTCCAATAAATCTCCTTTATGAGATTTGCTGGCTAGTGTTACTCA
>BDUI01006074.1:28467-49269 GCA_002335545.1 Apodemus speciosus
AAGGAACAGAGATGGATAGATAGATAGATAGATAGATAGATAGATAGATAGATAGATAGATAGATAGATAGATAGATAGATAGATAGAGAGACAGAGAGAGAGAGAGAGAGAGAGAGTTGATAGATAATTGCTAGAGAATTAGATGGATAGATGAGATATAGACAAATATATGGTTAATTGCTGGGAGAAAAATTAGTCAATTCTAGTGAGAATGGAAGAGACCAAGTACTGGGGGAATAGACTCAATAAAAGTGGGCAAAGAAAAAAACACATTCATCTCCTTTTCTCCATGGTGTTACCTTGGTTGTCAATTATTTGAAGAGAAGGGTGTCCTTTAAAGGCCTTTAGACATTTATTGGTTAAGGGAGCATGCGTCTCTTCCAGAGGCCCCAAGTTCAATTCCTAGCATCAACATATTGTTCTCCCTCTCCCTCCCTCTTCCTCCCTCTCCCTCTCTTTCCCTCCATCTCCCTCCCTCTCCTTCCCTTTTGGTCTCAAATAACCCTTGTTAAACTCCTTTTGGTTTCTCTATTGTCTGTTTTTCCTCTAACCTGTAGATCTAGCTCTGGCACCCTCTTCTGGCCTCTGTGGGCACTTGCACACATGAGGTACTCAAACATACACATACATTTACATTTGAAATGTAAATAAAGAAAATATCTAATATATATACACATATATATGTGTGTGTGTATGTATGATCTTGTTTTGTCTGTCTGTGTGTCTGTTTGTGTGGAAGATGGAAACAAAGACCAAATAGAGTTCAATAGACAAAAGTCAGAAACTAATATCCAGAAATTAAGTGAGAAGTTAACATGTCCATGACCCATGGCAAAAAAAAGGAAATTTGTAGCTGCCCCGCTTTTAGAGACCCAGCATGTCATTAAAATATCTTGTGCAATCCTGTCCCCCACCAAATGCACTAAGGAAGATCTTCTTATTAAAAATAGTTGCTTTATAAAAGGAAAATCATTCATAGAAGTATTATCCAAGTCACACCCCAACTTGATTTTATTCTAAAGTTTTGTTAATCAGGGTAGATGGTTTATTTGCCACCATTGATATACTAATCCTGTTGATGGTGGTAGACACAGTTAAGTTACATCATCACCTTGAATCTTATTAAGAGCACTAAGGCTAATACTTATGGAATATCCTGGGGGAAACTAACAGGAAAGGGTTTAAATGGTGCAGGCTCTTTTAAGGATACCTGCTAGATAAACCCTTCCCTCTACTACACCCATGTTACAGGACATTCAAGGGTATCTGGCATACCCCTAAGCAGACGATCTCAAGAAGTACTGAGCAGGTCCTCTTCTGCAGTTGGACATTCTACTCACGAGCATTTATTGCACTGTTGAAGTCAGTTAGGTGGCCAGTTGTCCTGTCCACTGGACTCCTTTAGGAAATGAATTTGTTGTTTTTCTCTGAATCACCATAGGTACCATTTTAATATGAGCAGAGACTGCCCTTCCAACAACTAGGAAAGATTCTTGTGACCTCCCTTATGGAATGGATGTGTCCCTATTTCTGGACTAGTTTCAACATTAGTCATGATGGCCCAAAGAAGCACTCTGGGAGCAGAGGAAGTTTCAATATGAAATAAACCACATACCTGTAGTAAGAGGAGGGAAGCAGGATATATAGTTCCTTTCTTTCTTTTTTTTTCCGAGACAGGGTTTCTCTGTGTAGCCCTGGCTGTCCTGGAACTCACTCTGTAGACTAGACTGGCTTGGAACACAGAAATCCACCTGCCTCTGCCTCCCGAGTGCTGGGATATATAGTTCCTTATCACTTTGGATATTGTGTGATAATAGCTGGGCAGTATAATCCATAACAGTCCACAACAGCTGCTAACACATGCAAAAGCTGAGCACAGTGATAACATCTTACAGTTTTTGAAATGTCAATATGCTCCCCAAAGTGACCTTCATGGGGAACGCAAAACAAATAATCTTTTATACAAATTTGTATATAATCATTCATTAATTCCTTAATTTTTCAACCATATTTTGTAAGCAGATTTTACCAGGCTTATTATAAATCCCCAAAACACAGAATTAAACAAAAGAGACCAAGTCTCTGCCTTCAGGATGCATATATTCATATGGATGGCTTGTATGTTGGAATCATACCTGCCTCACATAACCAGAACATCCTAAGACTAATGACACTGGGGTTCAGTTGTGGGGACACACTTGTTCTGGAAATGCCTCTCCCTCACACTGACATTATAATAACTTCCATCTCAAAAATGACTTATTATTAATAGTGTGTCAAGCTTATGAAACCTAAATCTTAGAGAAGCACATGCAGGTTTTAAAGATGCTTCCTTCCTTAGTTCGAGACCCTTTTACAATCATTATTTGACTCACTCATCCCGACAGCACTAGAAGCTGATATGCAATACAATATTCAAATTGAACAGAATAGGAAAATGAGCAGCAACAACGTTGCTTTCCCAAACCATACAACGCTAAGATTCAATCCCAGGTCCATCTGGTCTAGTGTCTTTGCTTTGCTCACTATGCATTTTTAAGTGACTTTTAAACCACTCATTTTAATGTTCCATTTTTATCAAAGGAAACAGCACTAAGTGCTTCTAATGTACACCTATTTTCTTCAATCTTCTATTTAGTTACATTTGTTTTATGAACTACACCTTAAAAACTCCTTCGAGCTGTACAATCAATGAGAATACTAAATGGATTGAGCATCTGCCCTCAGCATTATTATTCTAGATAGGAAAATGATTACCAAATTCATGCCTGTGAGTTCACCTTTCAACATTCATTTAATCAAGATGAGTAATTACCCTAGCGGGCAGTAATTAGGTAATTAGTAAAACTAGTTAATACAAATAGCATATTAATATAACCAAATAAATGCTAGTATAATTTTTATAATTATTGTGGCATATAGGTCTACCTGATTTTTTTTAAGTAAAAGACACATAATTTCTGGGCTATGTATTGTACAATTTCCACTTGCATGTGGGAATGCCTTTTGACATCTGTGACCCTGCAGAGTAAAAAGGAGATTGAGACAATTATCTCGGGTACTGAAGCAAAAGCCTGCTTGCACTAAAATTATCAGCCTAGACTTTGCCTGATTTTCTCTAAATGGTTGCTGCTCCAATTTTTTTATGTATAAAAAAGAGCCATCTTGTAGCATTGTACCTAAATAGCTTTCTGAGCTTAGAAAATGAAAATACAGCATTATAAGAATAATTTCTTGGACAGACAAACAACTGTGCACATTGGCAAAATAGTCTATGAATTGTTATTTATCTCCCCCAAGAGAAAAGATTTATCTTTAGCAACACTATCCTGTGGTTTCCCCACTCCCATCCCAACATGGAAAACCTAAACCAAGTATAATGAAGAAACACATTCCAGAGAAAAATTCAATATCTCTTGCTATTGTAACGCATACAAACATACGCGTACAAACACATACATGCACACACTAATCTGCATCTGTATTTTCTGTAGTAAATATTATATCACCACAGTCACAATATCCTGTGATGGCTTTGCTCAAAATAGTTACCAATCTTAGCATAATCTTCAGATAGGTATTGATCCACACACACAGGATAAATAATATGAGAGCAAGATTTACAGAAATAGCTTATTTCTCCCTAAACGTGAAGTGACAACTGATTTACATGTAATCAAAAAATGCTGTGGACCAACAAGGCTCTACTAATGCCCCAAATCCTAGAATGCTAGCCAAATGAGAAACAACTTATAAGGTCACTAGTTGGAATCTAGTTCATGGTTCTCTTGTTTGAGGTAACTACTTAATATTTCATTAAATTTATTTCATTATTGCCCATGAACATAGGATAATGTATTTGGTGTCCAGACCTACTTTTACTGGTAGAAACCCTAGCTCAGTCAATATTTTTTTCATACTGGCATCAGTAATAAAGGCATATTCTTGAAATCTGGTTCATTAGTTTTTTTGGTATTAGTTTTTCTTAAGGGCCAAGGTTTCATCTGTACCTGTAATTACATATATGATAATATGCTGCAATTCAACTAAACCCTTTTTTTCCTTCTTAGGAATACAAATGCAATTATGGTTGGTAATTCAATTGCAATGTCTCTAAAATCAACTGACCCTTCTTCTGTACAATCCAACCTCGTTAACTTTGGCTCAAGCCTTACTGATATGCAAAACAACCTGAAATCTTGCCAATCTTCCTAAACCCAAGAAGCTAAATTTTTATATGATTTTTTTTCTGTCATTGTTTCCAAGAAAAGTAATCATTTCTCAAACTATGAGCTATTTGTTTGAATTTCCAGTCTGTAAATTGTAAAGAAGGCTTGGGGATATGAAACAAGAGAAGATAAATTGCAAATTGGAGCTAAAGAGAAAATAAAGAGATCTTAGTGGATTCTAATTGTTTTTCACATATCATTGGAACAGCTATTATCCTTCCTTCTAAATTTATGTTGTCTGTGCATTTATCTATATTCCTATTTGTCTGTCATCTATCTGTTTTCCACCTGCCTGTTAGTGTCTATTTATTTGGCATGGCAAGTTGTGCTGTCTTTGTCTGCAAAGAAGAAAAGAAGGGGGAAATGATGACAAATCTTGGTGTGGCATGAATAGCAACGAGGTAAGGCTGATGCCTGATGTGCGGATGAATCCTGTAAATGAAGTGGCCCTTGAATTAAATTAATTTAAAATCTGGCAAATATTACCCGGCATGTTTGTCAATGTGCTGTATAATTATTAATTTGTTCATTGAAGCAACTGTATAAATAAATAGAAAGCAGAATGTCATGATTAAGCAAGCATTGAAAACTCCAGGGTCAAGGAGCCCTGCAATATAGCGATCTCAATAGCTTTCCCGGGCCCTACTTTCACATCTCCTTGCAAAGCCACATGTCGATAACGGCAAATTAATTGGCCCACATTTAGATGCCAACAGGGCTTTTGTATTCTCAGTGCACATTTTTGTCTCCTTGGAGTGAGATGTTAGTAACCGGGGTTTTTAATATTACCCCTAGGGGAGCACCAGAAAATCTTAACAATTTCCTTCACTAGAGTATTTTCATTAGTGCTAAATGCTGTGCAATTTACATTTGAAATCAGGTGTGGGGGCAAGCAGCACGTGACAAGACATGTTGCTGTGGTGCTGGGGGATTTTGGTTGTTGTTTTTTTCTACTCCTTCTGATGTTCTTTATTTACTGCCATGAGGTGTCAAAATAAAAGCCTACAAGTCGAAAATGAAATATTTCTAGATTTCTCTTTGCCCTTCCTTTTAAGTTATGGAAATTCTATTTTTCTTGCACATTCAAAGTGGATTTTACCAAGATAAAGGCACACTTAAAAAATAACAATGTACCTAAAGGAGAGTAACTACTATCATGTGACTGTGATAAACAGAGATTCAAGGAAAAGGGCAAAATCCTGGGAAGGAAAGAGATACAAATTAATGCAAAAACTCTAGGCTTCTCAGTTTTTGTCTATGTGGCTCGCTCAATTACACTACTAATTCTACCCTGAAATAATAAAATACTTTTAACTAGCATTTTTTTTTTGTTTTAACATATAAACTTCTAGTAGAATTTGTATTGATGTCAGGGTGGACTAAACTCTGGCTAATGTCATTTCAGTCCAACAAATTTTGTTATCTCTTCTGGAATGAAGAAAATTTGCATATATGTTAAATTGGGGCACTGATTCTGCCATTATTTGGAAAGTATTCACTTATGGTGTATGCATTTGTTTCTTCTTGCTGTTGTTTTGCTTAGATTTGGGTTTTACATTTTGAAACAAAGTCTCAGTACATAGCCTAGGATGGCCTTGAACTTTTAATCCTCTTGCCTCAGACTCTGAAGTACTGGAGGTTATGATTTATCTAGTATTTTAGCTCCTAAATGCTTTAGTTGAGCTTCTAAATCCAACAAGGTAGACAAAGCTAGAACACTATAATACCTGCAGCATAAGAACCATTTTTTGTGTCAAGAAGGGTTCTAGGTGCTGTACACAAACACATAAAATCTAGCCCTAACTCTAGAAGGTTGGCTCTGTCATCCTCAATTTTATAAATATTAGAACTGAAGCATAAACATATACTCAGAAATCCAAGAACAATTTTCTTATTGTATTTATCAGGCCTACATATCAAGTGCATTTACTCCTTGGTTCTAACAGACTTGGGAAGGTCTCTGAATATTTGAAAAATGAAGCTATTCTCCAAATTTGACTGAATATAAGATGTATGTTTCCCATTTATAAGCATGTGTTGGCCAAGCCCACTGTTAAGCTAACAGATTAATAAGTTGACTTGTTTATGGCGCCATGTTTTCAAAAATGTCCCCAAAGTAGGCAAGGACAAGATAGCACAGCAAGAGACAGAATTTTCTAGCACAGTTCTCATCTTATTGCACATCAAGATCACCTGGTTTTAAAAAAAATCCCAAATCACCAGCCATACCACACAGTAACTAAGTCAACTCTCTGAGCTGCTACTCAGGCATCAATAAATGCTTATTTAAATCAATAAACATAAATGCAGAGCTGCTCTAGTATCAATGAATACTAAAGAATACTAAAGAATACTAAAGAAATATATAACTTCTAACTGTTTACAAATGCCCACCTAGATTTAGGTATATGGTATGAGCATCAGAAAATGTCAACTCTGCTACACTATCATCTCTATGATTTCGGATAAATTCCAGAACCTTCTTATGTCTCAGTTTTCTCTTGATAAAATAAAAATCATACTTGTCTTTACTCACAGAGAAAGCAGTTTGTCACACAAAACTGTTCAAGTGTTCCACATTTCTTCCTGTTTCCAGGCCTGTAAATTGTGACCAGGCACTGCTTAAACTAGGCATAATTCCTTCCCCAGCCACAGTTCATCTAAGTCACACTCAACTTTGTACCACCAGGGACCAGGAACCAATTAGCATTTAAACTATACCCAGAAGTCTTTCCTCAGCTGTCAGCATGGTTTTCTTTTTTTCCCAACCACTTCTAAAACTACTTTTGAGGGGGGAAAACCCACCTCTTTTAGCTTCAGGATCAACTGGCTCATTGTTGGTGTCTTTCTTTTGCCTCTCTTCTTCCCTGTAGTGTGTTTCCACCAACTGGGCTGCTACTAAAAACAAACAAAATGATAACAGAAAAACTTCTGCAGTTCTTTTTCAACCAGAAAAAAGCACAGGCAGCAAATTGTGGACTTATTTGCCTTTTGCTTTGCTTCTCTTTGCTTCACTTTGCTTTGTTTGCTGGAGTTGGGACTTGAACCATGTGCTGGGCCTCACATGTGCTGGGCAATTGCTCTACCATCAGACATCCTCCCCAGCCCTAAAACTTCTCTGGAACAAACAAATTCTACATCTATTTCTCAAGGCTACTTACTACTTAAGAGCATAAATAGTTTCCTCGACAGCTTGACTTCCCCTTGTCTCAAAAACCTAAGTTAATGACACCCAACAAAAACCATCCAGACTGCCCACACACAGTGCTTTCGAAGTTAGAGCTATGCCATTCATTTTAAGAGTTTTAGACTATCCGTATCTGTGTCAGAGGAGGGGTTATGTGCGTGCACATGCAATGCCCAAAGAGTCCAGAATGGGACATGAGATCCCCTGGAGTGGGAATTTCATGCAGTTGTGAGCTGCCTAATACGAATGCTGGGCACTGAACTTGGGTCCTTGCAAGAGAGGTTTGTGCTCTTAGCCACCAAGCAATCTCTCCAGCCCTTATGCTGTTAATTTTAAAATAATCATGAGATCTTCACAATACCACTTTTTTCAATGCCTACCATCAGGCTCTTTCTTACTTTTTTTTATTATTTCTTTTGTTTTTGAAATTGTACTATAATTACACCATTTCCCCCTTCTCTTTTCTGCTCCCATATGCCTTCCTTGCTCTTTTTCAAATTTCAGCATTAGTCTTTTTTTTTTTTTTTAAGTTTTCCAGGTAATTCCATTGTATAGCCAAAAGTAGGAACTGCTTACTTAAGGCTCTGATGACATCTCCTTCAGGCCAATGTTAAAAAGAAAAAAAATCAATAAAGTGCGGGTAAATATTCATGTTGATATCAGCTATGTCTATAGCATCTGATCGCCAAGGGAAGCAGGGCTAGCGATCCCATTAATGGACTTAATGCAGTAGTATTCTGGTAATTCCGGCTCTCAAAAAGAGTCCTGATTTGTAGCACTTGCTGAGTTTTACAGTGGGAAAGCTGTAGCACTTGCTGAGTTTTACAGTGGGAAAGCTCTCTATACAGCTGATTTCAAGCATTCAAATGGACAAACCCTCAGTGAATGCTGAGAAGAGAGGCAGGCAATTGGCCCTCACAAGCTGATACCAAGCTGCCTTGTTGTAGCAGCAGTGACCTTGGTGATAGTAGCAGCAATGAACTCATCAAATTATCTGGTACACTTTTAGCTACAGTCCCAGCTAACTAGCACCCCTGTTTATCAGCCTTATTCCTGATCCTTCTGGGTCATTCTGAGAGCCATGCAATACTTTCTAGTAAGTCCTTTAGCTCAACCTAAACATACTTCTATTGCTTAAAGCTCAGAGCTCTGGCCTTCCAAAGATTGAATGTGGAGGTAAAGAACCTAAGACCTGGAGTTTAACCTCCTGCAGTCCTAGGAAAGATTTTTATTTAAGACATTTGCATCTGAAGAGGATGAAACTCTTAAATGAATGCTGCTCACAGTTTAATGAGAATCACCTGGGGATCTTTTTAAACTGCAGATCTTCACTGCTTAGGTTTCAGTAGAAGCAGAAAGTTGACATCACCTCGCACAGCCCCCTGGGGCTGCTGCTGCCTCTACTGGTCCAGGAGCATCGCCCCCTGCGGGAAGTCCTAGACCTACAAAACTAAACAGCTAATGGTGGGTTCTTGCAGGCACCTCTAATTTCAAGCTACATAACAGCTTGTCTACCATCCTTTTTCTGATCAGTGTCGCAGAAACAGGAGTATCTGCCACCAGTGATGTAGATGGGGGCTTCTGTGACAATCTCTCTCTAGATGCCTGAGAAAGCATCTCTCATCATCTCTAATCACCTTCCAAAGTACTAATCTTAGATATAAACTCACCTATTCAAGCACTCAGATTTCTTTATTTGTTGTTGTTTGGGTTTTTTGTTTGTTTGTTTTTAAGATAATGCTTTACCCTGTAACCCAGGCAGGCCTCAAACTCTCCATCTTCCTGTCTCTGCCTCTGCAGTCTTGGAATTTCAAGCGTGCATCACCATGCCTGAAAATCAATAAAATTTCTTATTTACCTTATTCTTAGTGCTCCCCCCTAAGTTTAGATAATTCTTGATTCTCCAGCTATGTGTTTTAACTAAACTGAATTGGAAGCATTTACAGTGCCACATATGAGGGCTAGATTTAGCACATGTAATACAAAGTTAAAGGTCAAGTGGATCTGTGTCAGCAAGGTAATGTTCCAAACCTGCCAACAGCTTAGCTGTGGGAAACTGTGATTTGATAATCTGTCAACTCAAGCTGTCAATCATAGCCCATTATTACCATTATACCACCCATCTGACATTAGATCAATAGGATAAGCACTTTCTGATGTCAGATCAATGGTATGACTAAGTTTGGGGGTGACAGCTAAACAATTGCCTCTCTATCCTAGGTATGTGAGTGTTAGTGCCATGAACATCAACTCAAAGTAAAATGATAAACCACTTCCTGCACAGTGTTGTGAAAGAAATGTTCAAATCCCCAGAAATTCTTGATGTTCCCACCTACGAAGATAGAAAAGGTAATGTGCATGTTTATTTCTACGACTTTAAAGTACCTATTCTGCTCACAGGGAAGGCACATCTCACAGAGTCAGAGTCACAAGCTGGTAGAATAAGTTTCTTGTCATGCCATAGATTTGATGGAAGCTAAAGAAATTCAGATGAACTGTGAAATACATTTTTCATTGTTCTAACTGTAGCAGTTTCCTGTGCTTAAACAATTTCTATCTTTGAGGTTCAAGAATGAATTTTAGTCAAGACAGAAAAGAGGTAAAGGAATCCATATTAGTTTCTCTCTCTCTCTCTCTCTCTCTCTCTCTCTCTCTCTCTCTCCCCTCTCTCAGGATTCACATAAAATTCACATGCTTGACCATCAGTGACTAGTAATATGTTCCATGTAGTAAGCATTGTGTTATATTCTCAGACTATAAGACTTTGGAAAATGGGTCACATAGTTGAAAAGAAGTAGTATTTAAAGTAATGCCTAAGTCAAGAGTGATATAATCACTAAGCCAACAGTGAAGAAAGAACATTCCAAAAGAAAAAAAGCATGGCTACACAGGGTGGCACACACACCTTTGATCCCAGCACTTAGGAGGCAGAAACAGGAGGATGTCTGTGAGTCTAAGACCAGCCTGGTTTACATAATGAATTCTGGGCAAGCCAGGGCTACATAACACACACACACACACACACACACACACACACACACACACACAGAGAGAGAGAGAGAGAGAGAGAGAGAGAGAGAGAGAGAGAGAGATTCAAGGACCCTAGGGTTAGAAAATTTCCAATAGATCTAGGATGCAGAAGCACAAAAAGTGGAGTTTGCCAAGACTTCAGTCAGGCAGAGGCCCAAGCTGTGTGGCCACCCACATGCACTCGTCACATACACACACACCTAGGATGACTGATAGCTAGTGTCCAAAGACAACTTTTATTCTAGGACTCAGAGAAAAGACTGCACTAAGAGTCTGCACATACCACAGAAAGAAAGAAAGAAAGAAAGAAAGAAAGAAAGAAAGAAAGAAAGAAAGAAAGAAAGAAAGAAAGAAAGAAAGAAAGAGAGAGAGAGAGAGAGAAAGAAAGAGAGAAAGAAAGAAAGAGAGAAAGAAAGAAAGAAAGAAAGAGGCATCAGCTTCACTCTGTGATATCCTGAGCACACTGTGAGGGAGGCAAGAGCCTGAATCTATAGACCATTCCCACTCTCATTTTTTTCCCTATAGCTTCTGGGCCTTCTGAATAGCCCATTCCACTAGCCCATCCCAAATCACAGTAAAGCTTAGAAGGGCACCTAGTGATGGACTTTAGCCACATGAGTGTCTTTCTGGAGATAACCGACTTACTGAAAATAGGGCAATGCTAGGGAAGAATATAGGAAATCAGGGCAAGAATGGAACAAGTCGAGGTATACCTTGTTCTGATCATTCCAACTCATATTGTAGCCTATTATTCAGCTATGCATTATGTGTTTGTATCAGACATCCATTGTATGCACACAAGAGTATATGTTGTGAATTATGAGTACATCCATACATGCACATCTGTATAGCCACATCCACATATATAATATCTATCCATACATGCACATCTGTATAGCCACATCCACATATATAATATCTTAAAAGGCTCTAGAGCTCTGATCACATACAGAGTTGTACACTCTGCTGAGGACTCTGTGTGTATAAGTCCAGCTAGCTCTCACAATAACCTAAAGCCATAGAGCCCTATATTATACCCACTTCTCACATAAGTAAATTAAAAGTTTAAAGTAAGCTTTTCAAAGCCTACCTTTGGCTTAGTAATCTCGCCCATTTTCCAGCTCATGAAAATTTTACTTCGGTGTCTTCATTAATTACAGACTGATCTGTTATGTGTCGTTGCTGGACAAGAAAAATGATATGTATGGATCCTAAATTCCAGGCTGGTTCAGCCTGAAGTGGAGACCTTCATTTTATCAGAGTGCATTACGGTTCACAAGGTGAACAATGGTATGACCTTTAATAAAATACTGCCACATGGATCGTGGTGAGCCCCTCACTCTAACAGCCTATATTCCTGCCATATGTTCAATAAGTCCACCCAAGTCCAAGGAATGTATCAGGAACAAGACCCAGCTACCTGGCTACAGTCATGAAGCATTCTGTGAAGCAGAGACTGGGATGTCAAATCAATTTACAATGTGTATGATGATAGACCTGAAATGATCTAGTTCAGAGAAGAGCGATACGTTAGAGTGAATGTTCACAGTAGGTAAAAGATGGATCCAAAAGTAAAGCGCACCCTTTATGCACCTGCCTTTACAAATCTACTTACCAAAAAAAGCAGTTTTTCTTACCTTTTAAACAGCCAGAATGCCACTTCATCATTAAGTGGTGACACCAGGGAAGAAATGTGCACTTTCGAAAATTCGAACTGAGCGACAAGGATGGCTGCCAAGAAAGAGCTCATCCCAAATACCTCAGACTGCTGCTCTCCGTCTGCTACCACAGAAGGCCTGCAGGAGATAATGTCCATATAGCCCTGTAGGTCTCAAACTTTGGCACATACCAGGATCCCCTGGAGGAAGCCTTGTACTAGCCAGGTCACAGAGTGCCAGCCAATGGATGGAGCCCAACAGCAGGCATTTCATGTCCCGGGGATACTGATGTTACTGCTGATGTTACTGATCCCAGGACTATACTTTGCAAAGCACCAGAGCAAACATTGTTAGCTCCACCCCACTATCATTGCTAATAATTCTCTAAAAGGGGATTGCAATTAGCTTGTACAACAGATCCTTCAAGATCCTTTAACCTAAAGAGTCATCTGTCTAGCTAGTCATAATGAAGACTACAGATCCACAGACACAAGCTTCCTCCTAGGGACCCATCATCCTCCAACACTCTGATATTCATTTCCTCCAGGAAGGATAAAGGTACCCACGAAGCTAGGCAAAAGTCAACAAAGCAGCAAGGAGGAAAACAAGCTTGTTGCATTCCAGCTATCACACAGAAACCCCTAAGCCTAGAGCAATGCACATATGTGTTCTAAGTAGAGCCCAGAAAGCCCAGTAAGATAGAGAGGTTCAGCCTCTTTATCCCTCCAAGCTACTGTGCCTAGAAGACGTCTGATAATGAACTTGCAACTATCTTTCTTCTCTGCTGCTTTCCAAAGAGAGCTTGTCAAAACAATCTGTGCATAAGTGCTGAGGTCAGGTTGGGTTCCCCAGCAAATGACAAAATAGCTCAACTCGGGAAATTCAAGAGTTTTACTGCCACCCCATTCCACCAGGACTCCCTGTATCAAATCACATTCCTATCTTATTTTGCCCTGCCTTCTGTGAATTAACTATTCCTGTTGTTAAATCAACTTCAAAATTTCCAGGCTGAGTAGTATGCCTACAACACCAGCCTCCTGGAGAACTTGCAAAGGGAAAGGCTACTGTCCAGCACCTACACAAATGGGATTTTGGAAGGACAGAGAAAATCATAGATTGCCCTGGAGATCTAGGATAAGTGTGACACCCCTTGGGTTTAGCTGAGCCCTGTTAAACCTTCCCACCATGAGTGTCTATCCTGTCAGGCTTTGTGATTGAGAGCTGCTTAAACAGGTGAGAAAATTTCAGGAAGCTAATATGTCCCATCTAATCAAGGGTAAGTGTTCCCTCTTTGCCCAAGCCCTCTTATTTGCATGAGTACCACATGGTAATGGGTAAATCATTTTTTTCAAGGTTGTTTGAAATGCAGGCCCTTAAATAAGTGATCTTTGCTCCGTTTCATCTAAAGGAGAAGTTACCCTGAAAGCTTCAAGATCCGTGCCCTCATCAAAACTATTTCCAGCCAGGTCTCCTCCTTTAGGAAGCCAGCATACATGGGGGTTATAAACCAAGAGATTATGTGTTCCCATATACCCAAATTCACCTTCTCTTTGAGACTTGTAGTGATCATCTTTAATTGCTGTTCCTTCCTTTATATCATGTTTTCCTGTTTCTTTGATTTTGTAGCTTTTCCTTCCTCTTGCTGGTCCATGTATACTGTTTATTTTTAAATTACCTCTCCCTCACAGCATGTGGGAGCAGAACTTTTGCAAAGGGTGCCAGCTCTCAGGGGTGGTCTCTGCACTCACAGTGGCAGCATCACCCTGGGGACTTGTTAGACATGCAGATTCTCAGGCCCTACCCAGATATTGGCTCAGAAGCTCAGAGAGGAGACTGCACTAGCCATCTGTTTTAAGAATTCCTCCTGGGGATTCTGATGTGTGCTACCGTGTGAGCAGCATCCTACCAGATGATCTGAGAATAACGAATAAATTGCAAAAACACAAGTTCAGAGTACAGACTAACAAATATGTTTTCTTTAAGCCTTTATGTTACTAGACCAAAGAAAAACAAATATGCTATTCTACTAGGTAAAAATATAAGCTTGCTATTATTTAAGTTGTTTCTTCCTTTTTTCTTGTGATAATATGTCATTTTATTATGATAGGTGCATATTCTTAAAGAATGAGGTGCTGGAACCAATCAATCCTTACTAGCTCATGAGAATCCACTATTAAATATCCAGGAATTTTCACACCACTTAATATCTTTATTAAAGAATTCTTCTTATTATTTGTGTGTGTGTTTGAGAGAGAGAGAGAGAGAGAGAGAGAGAGAGAGAGAGAGAGAGAGAGANGAGAGAGAGAGAGAGAGAGAGAGAGAGAGAGAGAGAGAGAGAGAGAGAGAGAGAGAGAATAGATGTGCAGGTACCCAAGGAGGCCAGAAGATGGAGTCTGATCCTCTGGTGCTGGAAGGCAACTGTAAAGTACTCAATGTGGAAGTTGGGAAAAGAACTCTGTCTACTCTGAGAGTGGCAAGCACTCTTAATGACTGAGCCATCTATGCACCTGATATCTTAAAGACAGCAATGACGAAAGTATTTATACAATGAAAATGAACAATTACTATATATCACTCTGCAAATAAATTCAACAGCCCTAGCTTGTGTTTGTTTGTTTGTTTGTTTGTTTGTTTGTTTGTTAAGGGTTGCCATATCTGCACTGGGGCATAAGCAGTGACAGACAAGGAGCCTCGATCTGAACATGGAGAAGAGTACAGGAAGCAATGTATCCAGAGAGCAAGCCCAGTCTGAGAAAAAGGCTGGAAATTAGGTAATCAAGACAGAACTGGATACTTAAAATAGTGCTTCTAGGCAGAAATGGTACTGGCAGACTTTTTATGAGACAAAGCGTTTAATGCATAAAATTTTATATTTGGAAAGTAAAGATACATTTTGTATAAACTTCTCAACTAGCAGTGATCCAATGATTCATTCATTTGGTCATCAAATATTTACTGAATAACTACTACGTACCAAGAATTATACTAGGCTCTGTTGGTACAACACTAAGAAAAACAAAGTCTCAGCTAGCCCAGAGCTTAAATAACCAATGAAGCAAGAATACGCAGACAACAAGTATACAGAAGAACAAATACAGAAGATAACAATGACAAAAACTACAATGTGCACAGTTTAGCATTCCAGTGATGACAAGGGATTATTTGACACATGTGTCCACGTGTAGCTATTTGATATAAGGTGCTCATATCTGCTCCAGTGAAAAGATAACATTTAAACAAAGACCCAAAGGGAATGAGAGAGCAAGTCCGAGTTGAAAAATGATTCTCCACAGGTGCCCTGCATTTTTGCAAAATTTGGAAGCAGAGGCCCTGACTACCTTGTACTGGATAGCTTTTTAAGGATGTGTATAAAGTGAATATCCACACACAGTAGAGATAATATCTCCTTCCAAAGTGAAGAGCAGACTTACTCACTGTTCAATGAATAAATAATAAAGATTAACACATCCCTCTGTATGAAAGGGAAACCATAGACATTTGTCATTCTAAGCAATCCATGTTTCCTAACTTCAGGGCCCCCCTCCAGTTAGATAACCCACTATATATACTGATGTCACCTGGCTCTCTCTGTGTCTCCTTGTGGGAAACAGGACTCAGGGAATCAGCAAAAGACAATCCTGATGCTCCAAACAATGTTGGTGTCATGTATAATAAAGTCCATTGTCTCCTACCCAAAAATCTCAAACCTGCCAGCAGCCATGATTTGTGGCAGACTAACTGCAAGCAGGATAAGGTAAGAAACTCCTCAAGGTTCAGGAAGACCATGGGAATAAATGAGAGACATTTATAGCAGGCAGAAGAAATTATAAGTGTGTGCCCAGGGAAGGCTCTGAGTCTCCTTCATCGTGCTCCATTTGTTCTGCCAAAGCCTAACTTTTACAACAGTACCACCTCATGCAGCAAGATCACAGAGTGTGTAAGGGCCGAAAAGAGCATCTCCTGTCCCCAGAGGCTATCATAGAAAATTTGAGGACACATGAAATCTATTTAATTCATAACTTGAGGCAAACAGTCCAAGAATGATATGCAGTGCCCAGAAGAAACCTTGTAAAGGACAAGGATAAACAAGAACCAGTATTCCAAAGCAACTGCCCAAATAGTAGATCTGGTAAGAGAAAGTAGAAAAAGAAGATTTAGAGAATACAATCATAATTCTCAAATTGGTATGTTCAGCCTTGGAGCTTTTACAGTAAGTCCATAACAAACCACATCAAATATAGACATGCTCACAATGTCAAAATAGTGGGACAACCTTGCTAGTGAAAGAACATGTACGTTGAAGAAAATATTTTCTGGCATTCTAAAAGTCATGTTTGAATGAATATCTCCCAATTCGATGAATAAATTGTTAGAATCTGATAGACAGACATCTATATTATGGTTCATTTGTTAGAAGTAATTAATTTCATGAAACCTAGATCAGCTAGATCTGGTGATGCCTGGAATTCTAGCTATTTGTAACGCTAAGATGGGAGAATAACAAGTTCAAGGTTAATCTGGGACACAATAAGACCCTTATTCAAGACAGAAAGTTTATAAAAGGTTTGGAATGTAACTCAATAGTAGAGAACCTATTATGTACACACAAAGTTTTAGGTTTAATCCCAAATACCACAGAAAGGATGGAAGAAGCAAGGAAGGAAAAAAAAGAGGGAAGGTCCAGCCCACTATGGGTAGTACCAATCCTGGGCACCTGGGCTGTATAAGGAAGCAGGCTGAGCAAGACATGAGGAGTAAGTCAGTAAGCAGCACTCCTCTGTGACCTCTGTTACAGTTCCCGCCTTCAAGTTGCTACCCTGACTTCCTTCCATGATGAAATAATACCTAAAAGTTCTAAAATAAAATAAATTATTTCCTTTTCAAGTTGCTTTTGGCCATGGTTTTGATCCTACCAATAGAAACCATGAATAAGACAATGATTTAAGTTTTCTAGTGTTAAAATAATGCTCAGCTAAGCCTAAGAAAAGACAGGCAGTCAATATTTTCCTCTATACTATGATTCAATTTACCAACCATTCTGATGCTAATAAATAATACATGACAAAGGAAGATTAACACCACGATTCCTGTTTTAAATATTATATTTCATCTCCTATCTCCAGAGAACTTACTTCCTTCTTCCATAACTTTTACCAAGTCTCTGTTCTGCTCTGTAAGATGCAGATCTGAGTAGCTTGGATAGTGATATATGTGCAGATTAAAAGTTCAAGAGCTATTTCATCCTGAAGTCACCAACTCCATGCAACACTGGCTAAATCAAGACTTTCAGTGAGTAATACCTTACTGTCTCTTGTAAAAATCCCCCTTTGAAAAATTCTAATGAAGAAGGATTTAGTTATAATCACAATTATATCTGTATTAATAGAAATAAAACACTAGAAGCACCTTAAATGTCCCCAAGTAGAGCAATAGTTAAGTATCTTAGGCTACAACCACATAGCAAGGCAACTTGCCGTTATTGAAGTAATAATTCTGAATGTTAATAACATTAAAAGATTGTCACAGTTTGTAAAAAGTACAAAAATAACATGTACACAGTGGTCTTTCTCATATACATAGTGGATGTATCTAGACTTCATATGCACAGTGAAATTTTGTGTTTCTTTCCTTTTTCTGAGACAAGGTCTGAAGTTTTAGCTCAGGCTAACCTCAAACTTACTATTGAGCTCAGACTAGCTTCATGATCACAATAATGTTCGTGCTTCAGCCTCCCTGGTACTGGGATTACAAGCATGAGGCATTATATAATATTGTATATATTAAGTATGTTTAATGTCCTAAGCATTATGTTGGGTTCTGAGAGCACAGTAGTGAGATGAGGAACATAATTCCCAGCCCTGTGAAACTTGTCCAGTAGGGAAGATATAGTAGGTAAGTAAGTATGTGCACGCCATCTGTTAACTGAAATTTAAAGAAATGCCACAAAGCCATTCCCATCTGACCAAAGCCTGGCCCCAGCCATTGTACTCTGCCTCTCCATACCAGCTTTGAACAGCCCTTCTGGATGAGAGGCTAAAAGATGTTCTCCTTGAAAGAGCTGGTAGGCTAACTCAGCTGCCACAAATTCAGGACTTTGAATTACCCCATATATGAACTACTGGAAGTACATAAAGGTGATGGTCCTGCTGATCCAAAGCTGCAGGGTCTCCATGACACAGGGTAATAACAGGATATCCAAGAGGAGTCCCTATGAGGATCTAGTATTGATCTTGTAGCAGAAGCCAGAGGCCTCAAACCAGACTAGTGGCTCACTGTAGTGAACATTTGCAAGTAAAGATGTGTGGACAAAAGGGTATGTTGTGGGACACATAATGACACACTACAGCTTTCATAATGAGATTGTTTTCCTTTTCTTTTTGGGAGGAGGAGGCTGCAAGGGCAGAATGGGAACAGGGTACGGGGTGGGGGGGACAATGGGAAGAAGTGAAAGTCATAAAGACTCAATAAAAAGTTAAATTACAAAGAGATGTTCTCCTTCCTCATCCAGGTTTCCTGAGTTTTAGATGAATATATTGTTATAATAAGACCAAGAAAACAAAATTTTAGGATTCCTGCAAAACGTTTCTCATTAAGCATGCCATCCCAACAAAAACAACCTTGCATGGACTGACTGCAAGTCCTCACTCCTCAAACCCTTGTTGCCAAGCTAATAATGTGATTTGTTTGAACCTCTCCTTACAAGCTTTATTTTTCAAGCTTTAAATCATCTTCATTGTCCCTTTATGAACTGCCTCCAAGTTGGACGTGATTAATGCCTGCTCATTAGATGCTGAGCAAACTTGTGGACAGATGTGCTCCACAACTTTAAAGGCTTCTGAACTGTCAAAGCAGCACTACAGCCAGGATGCAATATATATCATCTGCATCTATGATAAGCATACCTCTTCAAGTTGGTTCTCCAGGACACATTCAATCTTCTCTTTTTTACTAATTAAGATCTTCTTCCTACTTCAAAGGCCTGGATTACATCCACGGCCTCTAAATAATGTGCTTCACTTCTTTAAAAATATCATTTCCCTGAAACAGCATTACAAACATTTCAATGTGGTTCGCCCTCCCCACCACCACCACCCCCATTTCACCCTCCACCCCCATCCCAGTCCGGGCCTGTCAGCAGATTTGCTACTGCTCTGGCCATTAGATACACATCAAGTCCAAGCAAATTCACTAGCTCARCATTTTTATTTTATGACTGGAAGGCAAATGAAGGTGCTGCTTTAAACATTCAAAATGTCTCTAATATTTCTTGTGTGCCTAGTATGAATTTAATATTTTTCCCATATAGCCAAACATAAAGATGAAGTTCCTAAGTTCCAAAGATTAACACCTAAACAGGAAGATAGGACAAACAAGGTGGGTTTACACAGAAAACATACTGGCCTGTAAATACACATTAAAAGGCCTGGGTTACTGGGGAAATACGCAGCAATGCCTAACAACGCTATACGACCTGAGTTGCACATCAAGATTAAGCTTTGCTCACTTGCAGGAAGTTTCCATGGACTAGATGACTTTTATGTGGCATTTTTATTACAGTTGGAAATAACACACAGGGCCTAGCCAAACATACAGTTGGTCACTGGGCCAAAACACTAACAGAATCATGACAGCTCAAATTAAGTCTCACTATCCTACCACTATGAAAAACTCGTATAGAATAATATGTCTATTTTTTTTTAATTTTAACTCTCTGTACATGGCTGAGTTTGCAATATTCCTCAATGTGGACTAAGCCTAAGCTGGAGATCCAAATCAATCAAAGTAGAAATTTCTACAATCTGAAATGTGGTTCACTTTTCCAGCACTATTTCTCTACTGTTGTGCCAAAAGGTAAAAACTGAACTTCAGACTTGAGTTTGAAACAACATAAACAGATGTGAAATGATTAATTTCTTATTCTAGGTCAATTTCATCAAGCACTGAGGAGTTCCTAAGCAATTCAAATGTAGTCTGTGCCCTGTAGGTCACAACGGATCCCTCCAAGAATGGTGAATTCTTTGAAATATAGCAAACCAAAAAGTCTTGGTCCTTTTTAAGTTTTATTCTCTTGAAATACAAGCACTATAATGTAGACATCTCTGAAGAAAAAAAAAGGGTAGACAGCTGTCATATTGGATGACAAAGGTTCTGTAACCCAGAATTCTAAGGGCTGCCATACAGTCTACAGTTCAACAATATGGCCACTTGGACCCTTTAAGCAGAGATTCAAGAGACTCCACTCAAAAGAAAGGGGTTTGGCCATAGCTAATAAGCTTCAGGTCATTTTTTAAGTGTCCTTACTTTGGGTTATCTTTGGTCCCAAAAACCTGAGCTGAACACAGCTTTGGTTAAAAGTCATCAAGCGCGAAACTGCAAAGATAAAGAAGCAATGACCTGTAAGGATTATATTCTGGCTCACAAGGAAGAGTTGGTGCTTTACACATTGATATACTCAGCCTTTTGCCGATAGTGCAATTACTAAGCGCTTATTTTATTTTTTTTTTTACATTTTCTCCTAAAGTCTTTTTTTTTCTTTTTTTTATTTTTATTTATTTATTTATTTTTATTTATTTTTTTATTTACATTTCACTTCCCTTTTTTTGGATTCCCCGCCCCCCAGATGTCCCATATGTCTTTTTCCCTCCCCCGGTTCCCCCATTCACCCCTCCCCACTTCCCTGTTCTAGTATCACCCTGC
>BDUI01006074.1:52124-62997 GCA_002335545.1 Apodemus speciosus
AGAATTCTGCACTAAAACCATCTGGTCCTGTGCTTTTTTTGGTCGGAAGACTTTCTATGACCCCTTCTATTTCTTTGGGGGTTATGGGACTGTTTAGAAGATCTATTTGATCTTCATTTATTGAACAGTGATTTCATGTATATACCCTAATCCCAACTTATAAGTTTAATCTTTCCTCTAGTGTTCTATGCTCACTTTTAACATTTATAGATATATATGGGGTTTTTTAATTTAAGCCTTTTTGATAAATTCTATTTTCTTTGATATTTCTATCAGCTAATTATATTGTACTTTTGTCAATGCAAAATTCAATCAAAAGGACAAGTTCAAAGTTTCTTAATCCACAGTACAGACAGGTCCATTCTGAGCCACTGAAAATGTGAACTTTTTAAAAAAGGAGAAGCTAATCAGACTAGAGGTGAAAGACGTGTGTGAGCATCTCACATGGAATGGAAGAACACACCGCATTCGTCCTCAGTTCTGTAACTGCATTTTAAACATTCTAACCAGCCTCTGGCCCCATAGTGTATAAAGGCTTACACTGAGCATTAAGAAATATCTGTACATCCTAAATGAAAGACACATAATGTACAAACTTCTCTCATAGAACAGTCATAAGTCATATTCTCACTTATATCTAGGACTGAATTTTAGAAAAGAATAATGAGCAAGTTAATAAAGATAGAGAGAAACCTAAACAGCAAAATCAGTGTGGTAATATGATAGATAGATAGATAGATAGATAGATAGATAGATAGATAGATAGATAGATAGATATAATATCATAGTTTGTGTATGTTACGTATGTTTATATTTAATGCTAAACCCTGGTAACAGAGAGTAAATGTTCTTTCTAAACCATATTTTGGTTAGGTGTGGTGGCATATGCCTTTAATCCCAACACTTGGGAGGTAAGAGAAGGATCTGTGAATTCAGGACCAGCCTGGTCTACAGAATAAGTTCCAGGATAACCAGAAGTACATAGTGAGGTCCTGTCTCAAAAGCAAAACAACAACAAAAAAAAACCTATCTGGGCATTCAAAAATATTTAATATACCTAAGTCATAATAATTTGTTAACTTCAAAATAATATAACTAATACATGCAACATTCTCAAGTAATGCTGTAATAAAAATAGAAATTAATCAAAAAAATCAAAGATCTTACCAATGGAAATGTAAAAGGCATATTATCCAAGCAGTGTTGGCATATGCCCTTAATACCACAACTTGGAAGGTAAATGCAGGTGAATCTCTGTTAGGTTCTACATCCGTGAATCTGAGACAACCAGAGATATACAATAATACCCTGTATCAAAAAATAATAATAAAATAAAATGAAAATTTTATAACATTAAACATCTGAGTGAAAAAAGAGAAAACAACAGAGAAACCCTATCTTGAACAACAAAACAAAAAAGAGAAAAAAGAAAAGGAGAAGGAAAGGAAAGGAAAACAAGTTAAACAACCAAGTAGCTAAAAATAATATTTAAAAGAATAAGAGCAAATAGCCAGGCATGTAGCATATGCCGTGGAAGAGGATCATGAGTTCAAAGTCAGCCTAGGCCATAAGGTATGATTCTGTCTCAAAAAATTATAAATTAACTATTAACATAAAGAATCAAATAGTACAATCAGGCATTTTGCCAGGAACACAAAAGTAGACTAATTTAAAGTTTTTAAAAATGCAAAAAAAGATGATTATACATTTATTTTCTGGATGTTAAAATTATTCAACAAAAGTTAGTTAGCTGTGAGAGTAAAAGACATCAAAAAGGATAAAATGGAACTCGAATACTTTCTCAGTTTTGTAAGTATCCATACAAAAGCCAACGTAGAGTTTAGTGGAAACATACATATTAGAGGCTTTCCTGCTGAAGTCAGGTACAAGGCATGGATGCCCACTCTGTCTTTTACTATAGATATCATGTTGTAGCCATGAATTAATGCAATATAAGAAAAATCAATTAAAGACATAAAATTTTTTGAAAGAAAAAAGCAACATTGTCGTCACTTGGAGATAATATTATAGTATATTTGTAAAATCCAAATGGTCAATGGGAAAACTACTACAACGAAATGGGACAGTTTAATGATGTAGAGCACTATAAATTAACATTAAAAAGCAATAACCTTACCTACAAGTAAGAGCTGTTAAAAGAAAAATGCGAAAAATTAATGGAGTGATGATCCATGTTTTCCGTTAAAAATGATAAATACATTAGTTTCCTCTGCTTTAATTTATAAATTTAATATCATTCCATTAAAAATATCACCAGAGGCCAGTGAGATGATTCAAGGGTAAAGATGCTAGCAGGCAGGCACACACACACACACACACACACACACACACACACACACACACACACACACATTAACTATATTTTTTTAAATATCATCAGGATTTTTTTCTGAAACTTGATAAACTGATTATAAAATTCATGCAGAAAGACATCATTAAAAATTTTGGTTTGGTGAATACAAACAAACTTGATAAAGTGTTCTGCGTAGACTTGCATTTTAGAAGACTTACATGATACAAGAAGTATATATACATACAAACAGCCAATAACAACTAACATCATTACACAGCAGCAAAATTTGGAATCTAACTCAGGAGAAAAAGTCTACAGCATTGGCAACAATCAAAATTTCAGAGCTCTAACAAATTTAAGGAACAGAGCTAGTTCTTACAGACTTGCCTTTTCTTTTTAATGACAACACAATATCCCTGTGCTAACACAAGTATCATTAAAAAAACAGAATATATAAGACAAATAGCAGTGCCCCCCAAAAAAATGTAAAGGAAAAAAAGGCATTCTTTGGAAACTCACACTGAGCTTTGAAAGCAGACAACCAGAAGAATCAATATTTATGACTGCAACATGGACCATGACTGGCTGTTGGGGACAGGCCATAAGAACCAGTTTATGTTTAGACAGTGTGGCACTGATATGGATATCGCTATAGGTAGCCTAAAACATGGCTGAAGCTGAATATTCAGGGACCCCAAAGTAAACAGTGACACAACCTGTTTTGGCAGAGTGCCACTTTTGTGTGATTATGTATGAATACATCCTTTAGGTCAGAGGCCTGAACCTTTATTTTCACCTTCCAGCCTTCCTGTAAGCCTTGCATGCTGCTCTACATGTGTGTCTGTGCATGCTTATGTGTGGTCTATATGTATGTGCCTGGACACCTGCTGGCAGCTCTCATCTGGACTGAATAAAGTATGTCTTACTGCCTATGGCCCTAGGAATCTCTCCCACCTCTCAGCCTCCAATGATGCTCCTCCCTTCCTGGCGTCACTACACAGACCTCACACTGTCATATGCAGCCTAACTTAACTCCTCAAACATTTATTGAGCATTTGCTATCAACATCACACTGTGGAATGGTATGAGTAGAACTGCAGAGGAACGTGTGACTCAACTAAGCAAAGCTGTGAGCTGAGCCCAGTAGAGTGGTGGCAAGTCAAAAGGGAAGAATAATACTTCATGATAAACACAAAGGTATGTGTGATGGCTAAGCTTGGTTGTTAATGTCACAGGAGCTAGAATGTCTAGATTAGATTAGCCTCAGGGTGTAAGCCCACCTAAATAAGACATGGAGTTTCCAGAAAGATTAGCAAAACAAAAATGGAAGAAAACTGAGGATATCTGCAGGTAGTCTATACATATTAAACAACAGATTTTGACAAAAAAAAATTCCTGTGAGGAATGATTATATATTGTGGTTGTGTAGTAGAATGTCTTTGTTCCTAGAATGATAGATTGAGAGGTGAAATGTCATGTCATCTGCAATAATCCCTCAAACTATGCAGAACTATACAAACTGTACAAAATAACATAAGGCGAAAAGGGGAAAGGTAGGGAAAGAGGCAAGAGAGAGTTTAGTTCCCAATATAAGCCTGGAAGTGAACTCTAAGACTACACATCACCATGTATGTCCCAAACTGGTTGAAAGGAAGTGATTTTACATTCTGCTTTCTGGAACAAAAATAATGCACTCACTTCCAATCATGAACAGGGGACCTTATCAAAGAAACTGAACAAAATCATCACTTCCCAAATAAAGTCCAACTCTATAAGATAAATTCCCCAAAGCCAATCTGCAAATAAGAAGGAATTCTCCAGCCAGTACAAAGAAAAGACACCCAGTCAGGATCATCAATGGACTTTGACTTTGGCATTGTCTACATCTTACTGCAGCCCATTTAGCAACCAGAAGCCAAGACTGTAATGAAACAAGCTTCAACACAAAGCTCTACCATAGTTATAGAGGGAGGAAGCAATTTTCCAGTTCTAACTCATTTGTGAAGCTCCCCTGGAAATGTCTTAATCCACAACATAATTAGCAGCTATGAGAAGCATCCAACTGTTACCAAGCATTCCATAAATTGGAAAGAATTCCCAAGACCTAGTAATAGCAATCCTGCTTAATAACACTGAATACAATTTTAACAGGCTTACAGAAATATAATTCACATATCTCACAATTTACCCATTCAAGCTGTATAGTCCTGTATAGTATTCATGAGGCACTGGGTTTGATCCTAACACACCACAGAAACAGCATAGAACTCAAAGCTTTTTAGTATATTTACAGGAACAAATGTTGCCACAACTCAAGGACACTTTTACCTCTCCTGTACAGTTTAGAAGGCATTCCCCAATCCTTCTCAGAGGGTCTCTTGTCTGCCAGTTTTATATAACCATTTGTATATTCTGGAGATTCAATACACATGGAACTATACACCAGTGGGGACTTCTATGACTAGTTTCTTTCAGTTGTGATACTATTTTCCAAATTCATCCATCTCATGTCTTTTGAATGCTGAAATTTTCATTGTGTGGCTATACCATTATTTCTTTACTCATTCATGAGTTGCTACACATTTATATTATTTTCATTTGAGGTCTATTGTGAATAAATCATGTACAAATTTTATGTGCATTTCTCTCTTGGGTATACATTTAGAAGTAGAATTGCTGTCTCATATATTAACTCCAGTATGGACCATTTTAGGAATTTCTGAACTGCTTTCAAATCAGCTCTACCATCTTAACATTCTTATATCAGTATATAAAGCTCCTGAAGTCTCTATATCCTTTTTAATACTTATTACAAGTTGTGTGTGTGTGTGTGTGTGTGTGTGTGTGTGTGTGTGTGTGTGTGTGTTGCTTTTTAATCTTATATACCTGGGTGCCTTCCCTGCATGAATGTATGTACACCACATGTGTATCGTGCGCCTGGTGCCTGCAGAAGCTAGAAGCGGAACTGTTAAGCTGCTGTGTGGGTGCTAGGAATCAAACCTGCCACCTCTGGAAGAACAGCCAGTGCTGTTAACCACTAATCCATCTCTTCAGCATTCCCCCTTTTTCTTGTAAAGTTCCTAATGGGAATAAAATAGTACCTCATTGTGATCCTTTATTTCTGTGGTGACTAACAATGTTGAACATTTTTCATGTGTTTTTAAGCCATTTATACATCGCTTTTTGTTATTCAGAACTTTTGTCCTTTTTAAAAGAAATAGGCTAAGTTCTCTTTTATAATTGAGTTCCAATTTTTATTTATATATCCTGAATACAAGCTCCTTATTAAAATATGTAATAATTATAATTTAAGATAATAAGTATTGAGAATCAATCAGGTGTCAGGAATTATACTGTGTCTTCTAATTATTATGTCATTAAATTCTCACAACAAACTTGTAAGATTGGGTTGCGTAGCACAGACACCCAAACTCATATCATTCACAAGTAATAAAGGTAGAATTTTATTTCAACAACTTAGATGGCAGAACTTATATCTTGCTTACTAGCATGGAGATTTATGCAGGCAGTTTCCCCTTCTCTGTCAGGAGGAATCTGGTCAATAAAGCATATTTCGTACTTATCTCACTGAATGTTGTAAAAATAGGGCCCCCTGAAGCAACAAGATTTCATTAGAGAAACATGTTAGAGAAAAAATAGCTCAACATATGTTCTGTATCACTTTGGCACTGGGAGTTACTCCTTGAATAGTATATTTAGACAGATATTCTAAGAAATGTTGCATGTTCCACCACTTTCAGGAAGACTTTTTATAATGCAGCTTCCTGTATAGATGAGACCATGAGAATTCTCGCAATAAAATAAAATTTTTAGTGACCATGTATTTGCAAAACCTATATACTCACAAAATCAGAAGACCATAGAATATATTTTAGAAAACACCATGTAATATAAATGTAGGGTACACAGGAGGAAGCTAGACAATCACTYGGGGTGTCTGAGCTATGTAATCTCCCGTGCATTTTATGCCCTGGAGCTTTAAGAATGAAACAGGCAAGTTCAAACCAAGACCTTGACCTGCTTTCCACATTTCTCAGCCTTATTGTAAATGCAGAAGATCAACACACCTTAAAAGGAGGAAAACAAAGTCTGTCATTACTCAGGTAGCTGTTGTCCACATCTCTATCTAAATTTTACATCTCTGGCCCATCGGTGCGGAACAAACCTCTTCGTGTTGTTAGTTATTTTTATTGCAAATATCCAGTTTTCCATTTCCTTACCTGTCATTGCTTTCCGAGGATGGGAACCATTTGTGTCATTCAAAATATGTTCACTTCTCCATCTCAGATATTGCTTCAGAGTGGCAGACATGTTCCCAAACTCTTAAGTGGATTACATCTGGAAGTTGAGGGGCAAGAAATGAACATGTAAGCTATGTAAACTTAACATTGAACAAAACTACCTATATTTCTGATTTGTTAAATATGTGAGACAAAAAGTACAAAAATGTATAAGGAGAATAGTCCTAGAATTTTAACAAATACTGCTACAGAGCTAATCATTTCAGATGGTTAGCACTTTTCTATAATTCCTTGAGAATTCCATGTAGTATATTTTGATTGTATCTGTTCCTACTCCCTCTAACTCCTTCCAGATCTACCCACACCTCCATATCTCTCCCCTAAGTTCATATCCTCTTTTTAAAAGAAAATCCATTGAGTGCAATGTCATTGCCCATATTTTCCTGGTATGGGCCCATCCACTGGAATGGAGTTGAGCTACTCTTAAAGAACACTGACTCTCCCTTAGAAACCACCAATTGTCAATAGCTCATCTTGGGGCAGGGGTTCATAAACCCCTTCCCACTCTATGCTAAAATGTTGATGAGGTTGACCTTATGTAGGTTACCTTGTGCAGGTAACCACAGCCCTTGTGTGTTTATGAGGGCAGCTGCCCTATCGTATACAAAAGACACTGTTAAATGCTAATTCTCCATGACCTTGCTCTAGCGACATTTTGGTCCCTCTTCTGTGATGGTCCCTGAGCCTTGTGCAGGAGGTATGATAAAGATGTTCTACTTGTAGCTGAGCACTCCATTAACAATTATTCTCTGCACTTTGAACAGTTGTGAGTTTCTGTATTTACAACCCCTGTGTACTGCACAAAAGAATTTCTCTGATAATGTCTGAGAACTGCATTAATGTATGTGTATAGAGGTGTGAATTTAGAGGGATGCTTGACACTATGTCTATTTAGCAGCATATCTGTAGTAGATTTACTCCTTGGAGATGTGAACTACCCAACCATTTGCTCTTGGCCAGATTTATAGTATGAATCATGTATTTTCTCCTATAGCAAATGCCTTAAATCCAATCAGAAAGTGGTTGGTTGCCATACAACATTTCTGCTACTATTGCACCCATGTGCATACCTTGAACTAATACTTCTTGATTTCATTGTTTTAGATATGTCAGCTCAGGAATAAGTCTAAATGTGATGCACTGATAATAACTAATAGAACCCATTAAACCTAGTAAGTTCTTGGATTTTACTGCTTCAAATATCACTTCTTGCTATATAACAAAGTGTATCAAATTTAGTAATTTAAAACAGCAACCCTTTTTCATAGTCATCTGTGAGTCAGCTAGTCATCAAGTTACTGATTAGGTCTGAATCTTCTTTGAGTCAGCGGGTTAACTATAACATGACCTTATGACGATGGTAGAAAAGTATGAGTTCATGGTGAATCACGAGAGCAGATTTCACATCTGGGCTTAAATCATTTCTGCTAATATCACACTTGTCAACTCAAGTACATGATCAAGCTGAACAGTAATGAAAAATCAAGTTTAAAGAACCCATCATGAGATTCAATTAAATCACATAACAAGACTAKCACCAATGGGGTGAGCAAATATTCTTCCCAGGAGGTATGAATAGGAACGTTTTGTCATTGTTGTTGTTGATGTTGTTGTTGTTGTCTTGCGGTTGTTGTTGTTTCAAGACAGGGTTTCTCTGAATAGGCCTGGCTGCCCTGGAACTCACTCTGTAGATCAGGCTGGCCTTCAACTAAGAAATTCTTCTGTCTCTGCCTCCCAAGTGCTGGGATTAAAGTTATGTGTCACCACCACCCAGTGAAGGTAAAATAAATAAATAAATAAATAAATAAATAAATAAATAAATAAATAAACAAACAATGATCTAGCCTTCCATGGCCTCCATTCTTAATGTTACTGTTTATGCAGCTTTGGTCAAGTGTTTCAAACACTGTTCCTTTGTTACATTTTCTTTCCAGAGGATTTTTTAAAACCGCACATATGATGGGTAGAAGAGAATGAACACATAAGTGCAGGTGCCTGTGATGGCCACAAGATGGTGTCTGTCTTAGTTTGGCTTCTGTTGCTATGATAAACACCTTAACTRATATCAACTTTGGAAGGAAAGGTTTTATTTAGCTTAGAGGTTACAGTCCACCATTGGGGAAGCCAAGGTAGGAATGCAAAGCAGGAACCTAGAGGCAAAAACTAAACAGAGATGATGGAGGAACGCTGGTTACTGGCTTACTCCCAGGATCATGGTGATCCACAATTCTTATGTGGCCCAAGCCTAACTGCCCACAGATGGCATTACCCACAGTTGACTGGGTCTTCCTACATCAATCAACAATTTCTTTTTAAATGCCTCAAAGGAGGAGTAGATCTGTAGGAGAGGGGATTAAAGGAGGGACTGGGAGAAAAGGAGGAATGGGAAACTGCGGTCAGGATATAATACATGAGATAAGAATAAAACAAAAAGAAAAGGAAAATGCCTCACAAACATGGTCACAGGCCAGCTTGATCAAGGCTATTGCAGTTGAGGTTTCTCTCTTCCTAACTATACAAGCTGACAACCAAGATTAGCTATCACAAAATCTACCTCTTGTTATACACAAACATATCACTGTTAATAACCCTGGAACTGGACTTTCCAGCAGTTTTGAGCCACTAGCTGTAGGTTCTGAGAACTGAACTTTGTTCCTCTGTAAGAGTAGTACCCATTCTTTACTACTGGATCATATCTCCAATTTGATTGCATTTTCTACAAAATGGTGATTAAAATAATGACAGCATAGTGAAAAGAGAATTGAGAAATGCATGAAAAGTGTTTGTTATTATTATTTGATTTTCTATCATCACCATCAGCAGTTACAGGCACGTTCGAATTATGTTTCTCTTTAGGAAGTGAAACAAAGGCACCCTGATCATTAAATATAAGTATCAAGGCAATTTCACTTTCTCTCTTTCACTTCTTTTCTCTATGGAAAGTATCTATAAAAATGCAATGCAAAATTAAAGAAAGAAAACCAAAGTCACATTGAAAGGGTTGTGTGTGTGTATGTGTGTGTGTATGTTTGCCTGCATGTATATCTGTGAACCACGTGCCTGCCTTGTGCCTAAGGAAGTCAGAAGGGGGTATCAGCTTCCCTGATACCGAAGTTGCATCATGAGCCATCATGTAGCTTCTGGGAATCAAACCCAAGACCTCTGAAAGAACAAGTACTCTGAATGAATGACTAAGCCATTTCTATAGTCCCAAACTGGAAGCTTGAACCCAATCCAGACCTTACAAAACTGTCTAAAAAAGCCAAACGAGAAATGTATTTATTTATATTTACATATTATATATACAAACATGCACACATACATATATGTGTGCCTTAGTTATAAAATTTTAGCTACGTTTGAAAACCTGAGTTGTGAAAAGCTGAATTATCCTCAAAGGTACTATAGTCCTCCACATCATTTTGTATAATCTATATTAAAAGAGTGAGCAGCTTTGTTTTCACTAAAACAAACAAGTACTATAAAGAAAACACATTTTAAGATTGTTAAGTAAGTTTTTACATAGGACTAAGGTAGATGCAGAAAAGGTCATAATAAACCATCTTTACAGTGAAAGAAATTTACATGAAGCTTTTTTTCTTAACTCTCTTATGTACAGGATTCAAGCCAAGTATATCAGCTTTTCTAAGAAAACACAAACTTAAAACCATTTATGTCTCTTCAAATTGTCTCAATTACTTAGTCTATAACTTAAATTTAAAGGGAATTCAATTAAAAGTTGACTAACTGAGCCAATTATCTATATATAACACTTATAATTATCCCCTCCATCCACAGAAAATATCCACCCAATATTCAGAGAACTTTTAATAATTACTAGGGAAATCATTGTGTTTGAATAAGTGAGAGTGGGCTGCATCTTTTCTACTATGGTCTGGATCTCTAATCTGAATCAAGCAAAGATTAACTAGTCTACTCTTAACTCAGCTACAAATGGATAATGCATCAATAAATAATCTCTACATCACTACTGAAATTCCAATATTCAGAACCTAAAGCCCAAAGCATGAATAATAAACTTGATTCCAAGTATACTCTGCACCCAAGCCCTCCCATCCACAATCAATGGGGTCTTTTTTTTTTAAGTTAATTCAAATTTTTTGTTAGATATTTTCTTTTCTTTTTTTTATTATTGGATATATTCTTTATTTACATTTCCTTTCCCTTTTCCTGGTTTCCCCGCCCCCCAAATGTCCCATATGTCTTTTTCCCTCCC
>BDUI01006074.1:71083-82209 GCA_002335545.1 Apodemus speciosus
CAGCCAAACTCTTTTATATTTTGAAAGCAAGAATTGAAAGCTTGTCTGAGTTCAAAGAATCACTTGGTACTAAAAGGATATTTTTATGCATTCCACAGTGGAACAGATATTAAAAGATATACCAAAAAAGAAAAAGGAACCTGGACTCAGCCAAAGGAGCAGAATTCATGTTGTGTCTCCAGGAACTGCCAAATTCTTCGCCTTTCTCTCAGAACCGCTATGCAGAGCTTTGAGTGACAGGCAGTATGGCACAAGCCATGATTTAAATTCTGCTTGCCTCATTCTTTGCATAGACAGCAAGGGCTGATAGAATGCAACTAAAAACATATTTCAGATGGGAAAATACAACATGATTTTCCCAGGAAGTGAGGAGACCAGAGACATGGCTTAATATAGCCAGCAGAGGGCGCGGCTTACACATATAAGTATAAACAAACCATCCCTAGAAGCTGTAAGGGGCTCCTGCGGTTTTTGTTACAGATTTCTTCGCGTTTTAGAGTAAACCACATCCAAGCTCCCTTGACAAAACTCTAGTATAGTCTCATAGTTCTCGCCTCATGATTAAATAAGACTATGTCCACGGCCCCTTCGGCCACTCAAACTGCCACTCTTCTGCCCCCTGCTCTGGCATGGGAAAGAAAGTGGAGATAAACTCCCTCAAAGGACCGCTTCCCAGAAAGAGTGACCTGTATTCCCAAGCAGCCTTCATTTGTTTAAGAGACTTGCACCTAGAATTTCTTGATCAAAGCTAATGTGCTGTAAATTTCTTCATTTAACAGACTTAGTCTGTTCAACTCTTGACACTGGGAATTGGGATTTCCCAGAACTATTAGCACTGCACAGTAGGCATTCCATGCCAGCCAAGAACCGGGGATTAACAGGTATTTGTCTCAGCTAATTTCACTCTCTATACCGGCTCTATAGAGACTAGAGCTTCTTGGCGGAGTGTGTGCCACCCTGCTAATTGGCTACGAATGTAACTACTCCCGAATGCCAATGGAGCTGGGCCTGAAGAGGCTAGAGGCAAAAGATCCTTATGATAGACATACATCTGAGGCTGGTTGATGGCACAGTAAATGTAGATGGTTTCTTTGCCAATCTCTACCTCTCGCTGACTATCAAATGCCCATCCCTTATAGATCATGAGGTGATGGTTATTTAAAAAAAAATACACATTCATATACACACAATTAGTGACAGTTGAATCCTCAAAATCCTGTAGTAACAAGGAATTTCCATATGCAAAATCTTGTAGTAGCAGATATTTACATAGTATCTATTCAGAATGCATATACAGAATCGTAAGGCTTGTAGGTAGCTTCCATAAAGCACCCAATTTCCTGAGTCAAAGAAAGGCATTTTACCTATCAGGATAGGAACAAAACACAAGAATTATTTCTGGAATAAAGATTGAATACAAAAGGAAAGTTGTTAGTTCTTTTCCACATGTCCTATTCTTCTACTCCTTGCTAATAATTACTCTCCTAATAACATGTCCTACTTCTAAAGCTTGTGAAACAGGAATTGAAGAGCCAAATATTAAATCATAATATGTATACGCATTATCTGTTGTTATATAATACATTCTGCTAAGTGTAGCAGCTGAAAACAACAAACAGTTATTACCTCCTGGTTTCTGTAATCAACCAGGTTCAATCTGGGAGCAGCTAAGCTGGTGGAAGTGTTTCAGTTGCTTGTAAGGCTGTAATCAAAGGGTTGGTCAGAGGTTTAGTTATTCAAGGCCCCAACTACTGGCAAATTTACTTCAAAGATCATTCACATAGCTGATGGTTAAGCCACAAAAGATCCATTTCTAAGCTCACTAGCTAGAGCTTCTCTACATGATTGCCTTCTATGCTGTGGATTGAATGTTTGTGTCCACACTTCCTATGTTGAGTCCCTAACCCCCAGTATGACAGTAGTTCAATGGGGTTACATGGTGGAACCCAGATAAGAAAATATACTGAATTTCTCTCTCTCCTCTCTCCTCTCTCCCTCCCTTCTCCCCTCCCCTCTCCCTCCTTTGTCCCCTCCCCCCTCTCTCTCCTTACCTCTCATCTTCTTTCTTCTCCCCCTTCTGTCTTCTTCCCCTTCTCTTCTTTCTCTCCCTTGCTATTTCTTCCCTTCCTTCTTCCCCCTTAGAGAACATATCAAAAAAGGGTCTGGGTGTACATACAAGATGGCAGTCATCGACAGCCTTTACCAGAAAACAAACTGTTTGTTGCCTTGACCTGGATTTTCTGGCCCCCAAAATTATGAGAAAACTGATTTCTGTGGTTTAAGCTGCCTAGTCTGTGGCATTTTCTGAAGGCAGCCTAAGCTGATGAACGCAGCTCAAGATGAACAGTACATGAGAGTGTGCCTGAAAAGCCATAATCTTTCTATAGCTTAGCACTGGGTATTAGGACCTCATTGCTTCTGCCCTGTTCTGTTCACTGTAACCAAGTGAACAAGCCTAGCCTATACTTCAAGGGTAGGAGATTATTCAATGCCATGAATATCATAAACTAGAAATCATTTCTAAGTGTGTTTGCTTTATCATGATGACCAGTAGTGGCTTTGTTGTCACTTAGCCTAGAGGTACATAGAGATATACTAAAACTCATCCCACTTATATTCTTACATCAACAATAATACTTAGAAACTTCCTCAAGATGAGCATTGGGGATATAAAGAAAGCAAATAGCATGTTCTTTTTAAATGTCAGTTTGACAATGATCCCCAAATTTCCTCCATTATAAGCATTAAGATGACATCAAATCACATAAAATATATTTAGTAATTCTATTGTGTCAAAATAAGTGTCCAGTATGCCCTATACAATACATTTGATAGCCTTCTTCCATTTTGTTATTCTACTTTGGCATTTAATGTAGTTCCACCATAATAGAATACTGAAATACTAATATTTAGTTAAGGGATTGTCACTTGGGGTAATAGGAATACCTCAATAGCAGCAAAGAGGCCAAAAATAACTCTTCAAATAAACAATGGCTAAAACTGAATTCTGGCCATAACCAAAGTACAAACCCAAAGAATGAAAGAAAAGTCCCCAAAGCAGAAGCTGAAGTTGACCAGTGACATTTGCAGAACTGGCAACAGGAGACAGATTCCACTAACATACAGTCCTTTGGCCTCCAGGTCCCATTAACATAAAAATCATTAGCACTATGCAAATCACTGACACAATCAAGATTCCCAGAGCAATTTCAATTTCCATATCTGCAAAGAGATCTAGTCTAGTTAGTTGTACAGCTAGAGCTTCCGGAAATTTTGATTAATTATAAGAAAACATGATAGTCACCAGAAAAAAAAAACTTGCAGTTAATCCAAGTTCAGTTAGTCAAGGTTAAAGCTTCATACAGTGAGAATTCCATTCTACAGCTGCTGATACACCTCTGACTACAGCCAATAATCTCATAAACCTAGGACACTGGGTAAGACAGGCACAGTGAAGGGGTTGACTGCTTCTAGGATTCTTACTGAAGACTAACAACACAGTCCAGCTGCAGTAAATTAGTAAAAAGTAAATCTTTCTGTGCTGTCAAATACTGGCTACCATCTCAACCATGGTGACTCAAATGGAAAAATCACATTTAAGAGAGAGAGGAAAAAAAAGCATGTTCTTTGAATTTGCTCCTATCAACCAATATCTCTATGTGACATTCAAATTTTGCAATGGGGTAAAACAAAGTGGTATATTCCATTTTGTAAAACACTATTAAAGTATTTTTTTTTACCTTTGAATTAGTTTTCCTTTAATTTTAAAATAATAAAAGATTTCTAGGAAGTTGCTAAGAGGTGCAAAGTCAAGCACATTCTATTTTTCTAAATGGTAACATCCTACATAACTATAATAATATTAAAAGGAGAAAAAACATTGGCTTAACACACATCTATAGCAGTGTTTCTCAATCTGTGTTGTGACCCCTTTGGGAGTTGAATGACCCTTACACAGGGGCCGCCTAAGACCATCAGAAAGCACAGATATTTACATTATGATTCATCACAGTAGCAAAATTACAGTTATGAAGTAGAAATGAAGATGATTTTATGGTTGGGGGCCACCACAACATGAGCAACTGTGTTCAAGGGTAATAGCATTAGAAAGGTTAAGAACCACTGCTCTAGAGCTTTGCACAATGGTTTCACGTCTATCAATTCATGTAAACATACTGAAATCAAGAAACAAATGTGTTCCCATTTAGAATCCTACACATTCACTACTCCCAACCCTTAGAAGTCACTACTTTTTCTCCTTTAATTTCAGTGTGTCACTTTATTATTTTTAATCAAAATATAATTATATCACACCCCCATTTCTCTTTCCTCCCTCCAAACCTTTCCAAGCTCCCCTCAGTCCCTCTCAAGTTCATGGCCTCTTTTTCATTGATATTATTCAGTGTCACTTTAAGAATGCTGTATAAGGTTGAGAGTACTTCCTACTCTGACACAGGCTCAGTTCCCAGCATCTATATCAGGTAGCTCACAACTGCCTGTAACTTCAGCTCCGGGACTCCAATATTTTCCTCTATCTCCACAGGTATACACACATCTCTGTCTCTGTCTCTGTCTCTGTCTCTGTCTCTGTCTCTCTCTCTATCTCTCTGTCTCTCTCACACACACACATATGTGTGCATAATAATAAAATCTTTAACAATGTTATATTATATGGAATCATACAATATATGACCTTTACTTACAATAATACTCTATGAAGTTATAGAATGAAGAAAGTTTTGGCAGTTCTCTAGGTACTACATGCTCTACATACTACATTCATAATTTATTAGTTGATTGATGCTGAAATTTTACCAGTTGAAACAAAATATACAAACTTTACCCCCTTTAAATCCCTTTATTATGCTTTATTCATGATATAATTACCCGAAATATTTCCTTTAACACATTAAAAATCACATAAAACATTTTACATACTTTTTTCTTTAACTGTCAAATAGAATTAAGAGAACTCAACAGGAGAAAGAAAATCTTTATACATGTTGGGGGATCCAGGAATCACCTTACAAAACACAACACCGATCTCAATGAGACCAGGATAGTTTATTGAACATACACCCAGGATTGATCAACCAAGGCAATGGTCCAGATTTGGGAACTGAACAATGACATTGGGTTAAGATTCTATGGGGTCTTTAAGCCCCAAATCCACAAACATCTGTGCCAAGTTCCCTTTCATTCCTAAAGGACAAATAGTTGTTGCTGTTGTCCTTACTGGATTTTTTTTTTTTAGTGCTTTTGTTTTGTTTTGTTTTGTTTTGTTTTGTTTTGTTTAAGTATCTAATTTTGCAAATCTTTTTTTTTCAGTGCTTAAAATTTTGACCATTTCTTTCTAGCCACCATGATTTGTGTCATCCAAAGCTTTGTTTTTCTCCCATAGTGTCATTTCTCTATGAAAGTGTGGTTAAATTGTATTGGTATCTATCAAGCCTTGGTTTCTCTCTGTTTCTTGAGCCTATAAGGTTCTTTTTGTCATTGCTAAATCTGGAAATGTTTAAAGCACTGTCACTCTGAGCACCTTTCCAATCCTACTTCCTTCTGTCTTCCTAAGAACTTAAATCATACAGCCACAGGTTTCTGAGTTCCTAGCGGGTTTCTAATCTACTTTCTATTTGTTGTTTGAATGAAATATTTTATTTTATTTTATTTTATTTTTAATGTTTTAAAAATTTGCTATGCATACAAGTGTTTTTGCCTGTGTACACATATATATTAGGTGACTGCCTGTGCCTGTGGGGGTCAGAAGGAGTTTAATCCAGTGTAACTGGAGTTACAGATGGTTGGGAGCCACCACACAGGTGCTGGGAATTCAATCTGTGTCCTCTGGAAGACGAACAAGTGCTCTTATGCACTGAAATATCTCTATAGCCCCCTCCCCATTTTATTTTCAAGTTTACTGGGCTTCTTCTCCATTCTACTTCTTTGAGATTTTGTCTTATTTTGGTTATTTATTAATTCTACCTTTTATTTAATTCTTTATATTCTTTATAAGATGTATTTTATCTTAATGTGTTTGCTGAAACCAATAAATAGCAGTCTCAACTGCTGAATCTCATACAAAGAAAGCACATGGGTCTTACCCGAAAGCATAGAATAACTCAATAAAGTACAGTGCCACTTTATTAACTGAAGATAGGAGCAGCCAAGACTGAGAAAATAGAAGCTAATTGTCTCCTAGCTAGGAGACACTAAGTTTTGTAGACCATGGTCCTGAAGAAACCATGGCATTTATTTCTTTGTTGTAAACATTAGTTCTGCGTGTCTATAATGATTATTCTAGATCAGTCCAAGTATTAGATGTCTCTTCAATTGACCAAAAAGAGGCATGATTTCAGGCATGTGAAGAACCTTGAGTTCAGTAATTTCGATTATCATTGCAAGCAAAGAGAGAGGGGTGACTTAGGTATCACCTAAGAAACAAAAGACAAAATATAACATGTGCTTTGTTTTCTTTTGACATCACTTCCCATCATTTCTCGCCAGCCACATAAAAATGAACTAGAGAATTTTTTCCATAGCTTCTATTTTCTAGAAGTTTTTTATAGAAGAGATATTGTGTATTCCTCTACATTTTGGTAGACTTAATTTATAAAACTTCTGTATTTTGTTTGGTAAGATCAGTAAAATATTGGGGGCACAGCTGTGGCTAAATTTTTTTGTTTTTGTTTTTGTTTTTGTTTTTGTTTTTGTTTTTGTTTTTAAGACAGGGTTTTTCTGTGTAGTCCTGGCTGTCCTGGAACTCACTCTGTAGACCAGGCTGGCCTCGAACTCAGAAATCCGCCTGCTTCTGCCTCCCAGAGTGCTGGGATTACAGGAGTGTGCCACCACACCCGGCTTACATTTTTTATTACTAAGTCAATTTCTTTAATAAATATGAGTTTTTCATGTTTGGAAATTCCTTAAGAATTGTTTTCGGTAATTTGGATTTTTTAATTTATCAGTKTTATCGACATTTTGAAATGTTTTATTCCAATTAGATATGCAGCATTTTAAAATCCTACAACAGTGAAGAATATTCACAATATATGTAAAAGGGGAAATTGTGTATATAAAAAGTAAGACTAACAGTCTCCTAACACATTAGCCAAAATGCCCATGATATAGTCAAAATTACTCATCATAAGGAAAACAAGGAAATTACAGTTTGAGTCAAGCAAGACAATCAACTGATGCCAATACCAGAATGAATCAGAGGTTAGAGTCATCTCGTGACAATTTTAGAGCAGTTTTAATAAGAATTCCTCAACAAGCTGCTAACAAATTCTCTTGAGAAAATTGAAAAGGTAGAAAATAGCAGTAAATAAATTGATGGTATAAAATGGAACCAAATGAAAGTGCAGAGCCAAAAATTACAGCCTATTATGTGGGAGCCCTTGGTTTGAGACCCAGCAATGCAATGTAATAATAATATCAAAGTTTTTAAATGTAGAAAATGAGCTTGACAGCAGAATTGAGAAAAGAAAGGAAATAATCAGTGGACCTGAGAAATAACAATGTAGCTCACTCAATTGGCATTATAGAGAGAAAAGAGACATAGAGGGGAGAAAAGGAGGAGGGGGAGAGAAGAAACATCTGAACCATAGAACTGAAAGAATATTAAAAATGAAAACTTACCATATTTGGAGAAAAAATTACATATTCAAGGCTTGGGGAAAAATTAATCCCAAATGGATTTATGCTAAGGAACATAATAATTCAGTTTCTAATATCTGATGGCAAATGGTACTCATGAGAACTGTCATGTTGTGAAAAATCAACTCAAAAGGTAGAAATTTCTCATACGAATCCAGGGAGGACAAACTAACATGGCATATTATTTTTAAAATGTTAGACCAAAAGAAAACAATCTGTGTTGACTATGAATTCCAAGCTAATAAAAACTATGAAGAATGAAAATGAAATAAAGGCATTCTCAAAAAAAAAATAATTTGTCAGTAGCAAAACTATACTTAAAAATAGCCAGAGGAACATCTGAAAGTAGAAGACACAAAGAAAAGAAAAAAAAACTGTGAAAAGAGACAAAAATATGGGAACATACAACAGAATATCCTTGTCATCCCACGTTTTTTTGTATAATCCCACAAAAGGAAAAAAAGAAAAATAGAAGAATATGAAACAGAAATAGTACAGGAATAAATGGAATCCATGTAGTCTGAGATATACATTAAAAATGAATTGGTCTAAATCTATTAAAATTTATGGACTGGAAGTGCCAGAGTATACAATCATATAAAAATCATATACAAAATCACAAATAAGTAAAACTAAAGGAACTGTGTTAACTCTCACTGTGGCGAAATACCTGAGAAAAACAACTTAAAAGGAGGAAAATTTTATTTTGGCTCATAGTTTTCAAATTTGCTGTCTTAGCTACATTTTTTCTGGGTCTGTGATGAAGCACAGCATTGGACAAAGGAATATATGATAGAACAAAATTGTTCACCTCCTGTAGCCAGGAATTGAAGAAAGAGAGGTCTTTAAGAGGTTAAGGATAAAATATTTTCAAGGGCATGCTTTTTATAACTTTTTTCTTTAAATTGGTGTTGTGTAGCAATTTCTTTTAAGATAAAACATTCTCCATTGAAAGAAAGATCATGAAGACATAGGATGTTCTAAAATGGTGAAACATCTCAGGAAGCTTTTAAACTTGAAACATACACAACTCCACAACTTCAGGAAGTCCCTGAAACTAATCAGATTCACTAAGCCTCTTCCCCCAAGTAGTAAGGACTGCTGAAAGACACATGCAGACAACTATAGCTTCCAGAGAAGAATCAGMCGAGATAAAATGCCTGGAGATCAGCTCAGATCAACCGAGATATCTGGAACAGACATTCTCCAATTTGTTAAGCTGCCTGCAATTTGTGCTGTGAATTTTAGGTTTTCAGTTTTTATGATTCATCCTCCATGCTGCTATGGATATTTAGAGATACAGCTACCTCTGAATCATTTTTGTTCCTGTAAGTAACCCTTCACCCATATTCCCATATTCTAATAAGTAATACCAATAAACTCATTGTTTCACCAAGTTGTACCTTGATATATTATTGATTCTCTAGGGTGAGTAGATATTTGTACATGTCTCCCTAGACATAGTGTCACACAACACAAGACCCCATCTCCTGAAACTTCCTCCAGCTGCTATAATAATTCACGGAGTAACAAATCCACAAATGTCCAGAGCCTTCATGATCCAATTATGCTCCAATAGTACTTCATTTTGGATCCTACCTTCAACATATAAATTTTGGAAGATTAATCCACGAATAATAAATAGTAGTTACAAGTGTGTAGATACTAAAGAACACCAACTCAAAATACTTGAAGCAAAAAGTAATAAAGCTGAAAGAATGATTACAACAAGGCTACAGTTGTAAGATTGCAATACCTCCCCTTCTGTCAGCACCTGATAAACAAACATACAAAATTGTTAAGGATATAGAACATCTAAACACAATCTAAAACAAGGGATGGCAAAATGGCTAAGAAGGTAAAGTTGCCTGTCACCAAGGCTGGTGACCTAAATTTGATCAGCCCTACATAATGGAAAGAGAAAACTAACTCCTCCAAGTTGTTCTTCTCTGACCACCACATGCATACCATGTGCATAGCTAGAACATTTCGCCAAACAACAGCAGAATACACAGAATTTTCTGAGTTCCCATGGGACATTAATCAAGATAGACTGTATCTTAAACTTGAAAACAAACATCACCAAATCTGAAACACTGGATTAAAAAGTATGTTCTCTGAACATAATGGAGTCAAAACTTGAAATGAATAAAAAGAAAGAAAATCTTTGGAAAGTTAGAAACTAACAAAAACACTTCTAAATGGTTCATAGACCAAAGAGAAGCTCAAAAGAAAGAATAAGTGTTATCTGTAACTAAATGAAAACAAAAATAATCACAAACAACAAACAAAAGTAGGGGCTAAGTGTCTACTTGGGCAGTGGAATGCTTGTGCAGTACATTGGAGACCATGGTCTTTATTCCCAGGACTACAAGTGTATGTGTTTTTGTGTGTGTGTATGTGTGTGTGTGTGTGTGTGTGTGTGTGTGTGTGTGTGTGTGTGTTGCAACTCAATGCTACAAGGTAAATGTATAACACCAATTAATAATTTATATTAGATGAGACATTTCAAGTCAATAAGTCTACAATAGAAAGCATAAAAAGAAGACAAACACAAAGCAAATAGAAGTTTGGGAAAGAACATAGTGGGTTTTTTTTAAGCATAAAGAAAACCCTGAAAGAAAAATGCTAGCTCTTATTCAAAATTAGTGGTTAAACTTTAGCATGATTCTCAAAAATAGAAAAAGAGAAGACAATACGCCAGTATCAGGAATGAAACAGGGCACCAAGAGAGATTCTGAGCCATGAAAGAGATTCTGACAGTATTAGAAATGCTTCAGTTCCTAAACTCAAAACCTTGGAAAAGATTAATCAGTTCCATCAAAGTACCCAAATCAACAAGATCAAATATTCAAAGGGGCTGGGCAGTGGTGGTGCATGCCTTTGATCTCAGCAAAGGCTGCTAAGTTTGAGGCCAGCCTGGTCTACAGAGCTAGTTCAGGACAGATAGGGCTACACAGGTTCAAGAAAACCTGTCTTGAAACTAAGCATATTTTYATATCACACATCCAAAATAGTTTTGATTAAATAAGCTAAATTTGTTGTAACCACATAAACAAAAACATCTGTATAAACTATTATTTATACTCAAATTCTCATCCTATATTTTCTTCTACAGCTATGATACTACAGGCTTACTTTTCCTTTCTGCTTCCACATTTCTTAAGAGTATTCATCAGATCCTACTACAAAAGCCTATACTCAACAAAACTGGAGAATCTGGAGGAAATGGACAATTTCCTAGACACATACCAAATGCCAAAATTAAATCAGGATCAAATAGATCATCTAAATGGTCCCATAACCCCCAAAGAAATAGAAGGGGTCATAGAAAAACTTCCAACCAAAAAAAGCACAAGACCAGATGGTTTTAGTGCAGAATTATATCAGACCTTCAAAGAACACCTAATACCAATACTCTTCAAACTATTCCACAAAATAGAAACAGAAGGAACACTACCCAACTCATTCTA
>BDUI01006075.1:22793-42391 GCA_002335545.1 Apodemus speciosus
TATTCTTTTGAGACTGGGTTACTTCACTCAGTATGATGCTCTCCAGCTCCATCCATTTCTCTAAGAATTTCATGAATTCATTGTTTCTAATGGCTGAATATATACCACATTTTTGTATCCATTCTTATTTCTGAGTTATAATGGTTCATTTGCCTTTAAAATAAAATTTATTTATTCTTCAATATCTTGATACATGTTTAAAATATATTTTGGTATTTTTGACCCTCCCAACAGCTCCCTGAAACTCTCTCTCTGAAACCTATGAACTCGTCCTACTGACTTCATGTCCAAGATCAGCTGAGGAGATATTTTCTTTGAGGATGTGGTCATCGAATGATTGTTCATTCCCAAGTTAAATGCCCTACACCCACAAGCATATKGTTACCACTTATTGGAACAATAATAAAATTGTAAATTATATTTTATTTTTTGTAAGACTACCATTTTCATATGTATTTTCCACCTTATTCTGCTTATAATATTCTCATTTAACCCATGCCCAGCCACTGAAGACCCTATACRCATTGGGTGAATGATCTAGAAAGACCAAGTTTTAAAACAACTCAATGAGAGAAGACACACCTAACCCTTGAGAGACTTGAGGCCCCAGAGAGTGGGAAGGTCTGGTGGGATGGGAGTGGGGGCAGGGTAAGGATATCCTCTTGGAGACAGGAAGGACATATGGGATGAGGAACAGTCAGAGGGCAGACTAGGAGGGGGATAAAGACTAGATTGTAAAAGAAGATTAAACAATAAATAAAAATAAATTATTATTTTTCTAAAAAAGAACTCAGCCTAAATATAGGTAAAATATTGGTAGCTATATATATTTTAGGTATATTTTCATACCTAAAATATAGGTAGCTTTCATAGTCCCAGTGTCTGTAGGACTTGACAGAGATTGAGAGAGATTGACAGGGATTGAGAGAGAAAGCCAAGTCACATTAGCYAGTTTGAATTCTATCATCTTTGAGAACAACCTAGTATCCAAGATGTTCTTTCTTGTGAAATAGTGGCATTGATTTTATGGACTAACCAAATACTCTCTGATTYGATTTGAGAAACACCCATAGGAAGGAGTATATAACTGGAACCACAAACCTGGCAAAAAACCACCATGGCAGGAATGATCATAGTCCTCGGGAGGAACTGATTGCTGCCCTTTAGCACACTATTGTAACATCCTTCTAAGCATTGGATGCTGTATCTATAGACATATATTGCTTGTCTTAACTAGATAACCCTCTCTTTCCAGTAAACGTTAGTGCAGTGAGCCCTGGGTGTATAGAAAACTGAAAATAAGTGACAGATAGTGCTTCGTCCTAAATAAGATATTTAACAACCACCTACCCCCAACCCTGATGTTCAAGAGACACTACAGAAGTAAAGCCAGAATTGAGTGTAAGAGTTAGAAAACATAAAGAATGACTTAAAAATTCCCTCTCCTGGGTAAGTCATAGCTGCTGCAGGCATGATCTCACAATAGACTCAGACAACTACACTCAGTCAGTGTAAGAATGGGCTGCTAATATCCAGAGAGAGATAATGGAGGGGTACAGGCATATCTACCCCTCACCTGTGGACTACTGAGATAATATGGAAGAATGTCTAGTTCCCTTGCTGTACCTACTCTGACCTCACCAGGATCCAATGAATGATTTCAGTCTAATCAAGACAGAGATGGCCTGGGATAATGTAGATAGTTCACCAAACAAAACTCACAAATCTTGGAAAAGAGCTATTGTAATGAATGAAGTCTTATGAATATTGATGAGAAACAAGAGTAGAAATTAATTAGATTGCATATATGTATGAATTTGTTAAATAACACAATAACTATATACATGGATTTTGAATTGTTGGAAAACTTACCTGGCTATTTTTGTTTAGGTATTTACACTGAAATGAAATATCGCCACAAGGGAGGAAGAAAATGGAACCTAATGTCAGGCATTAAGATCGAACAGAAACTTAGGATGAGGAGGAACTTTAGAAAGCTCTGAATTTATCATGCCATCTCCAGGGATTTATAAGCCTCAACAACAGTAATGCAAGAGGAGACATTTGATAGAGCTGTCTGTATATCAGGTGGGATCAGATTTCAAGAGTTGCACCTGGGTGGAGGTGACATTTTCTGGGATGTCCTGTAATACTTCTCTTGCCCATACTCCTGTAAGTAATACCACCACACTCACTGCCTAACAAGATAGACATTTCCCTGTCATCAGTGGCCAGTCTAGGAGGAATGCATATCTGTTCCCACGCCTATGTAGGTCTACTTACGCCATCTTAGCTTGTTTTTCTTATATAGTCATCAGAGTTCGTAGAAGGGGAACAGACATTATGACAAATGTTGAGAAATATTTTGAAGTAGATTCATTAAAATTTTAAATTTTGATATAATACCTTTTGACAGAAGGCATTTCCTCAAGAGCTTCCACCGAGTCATTTAATGTGAGATCATGGCTGTTGCGAAATATGGTCATAAGTTATTTTTATAAGAAGTCACCATTAAAGATTATCATTTCTGTCGCCACAGTCACTTCTGGTAGACTTCAATGTAAACACAGTGTGTGATTTATTTGAAGGGAGTCTAAACATCTAACCAAGGTATTTTAAATAAAATATTAAAAAAATCTTACTGTTAATAATTTTTTCTCATAGAAAAATCAGTTCTTATCTTAATACAAATTATAATTACTATATATCAAAACAAAAAGTTTATTTTGTAGTGGACCAACCAAGATTATTTTATAATGTTTAAAATTTGAATATGATTCCAGAGAATCATTTGTGACTGAAGCTTTTGTGTAACAGTAAGGAAAAATGACAGGCACATGGAGGGTGACAGACTACATGGTCATGGGCAAAGGGTGACAAGCAGGGGCAATAACCACAGCCACAGTCAAGGTAAGAGGTTCTGCGGCTTCAAAAGTCCTTGATATTACTCCTATTAATATATTCTAAGACACAATATCTAAGTTTTGTCAGAGCTACTCATTTTAAGTTATTAATTTTATAATCTAACTTTAAGGCATTTTAAAATATTGTTACAGTAGCCTTTCAAGTTAAAAACTTAAATCCAATATCTGCAATAATAATCCAAAAATTAATAGACTTTCAAACAGGCTCTTTTCAGCTAGATTAGCCACTAAATGGCAATAATTATTTGATGATATCAAAGGTAAATTAAAGGTCATCATTTTACTATCCATCACATTGCTGTGGAATTTTGAGTTAACATTATCACATGCAAAAACATTTTGTGTTTGCCTTTCTGTAAGTGCCATCAGAAAATATAACAATGCATTTACCATTTGGTTCATGCTAACTCATTTTGTGATGATGTGAACTAGTTATAGTGAAGTACTTTCCTCCCGTGTTAGGTACAAGAATAAAAACTTGAAGTGGAGCTGTAGATGCACATAATTGTGTGTATGATTTTGTATGTACATGTACATGTATATAAGCATAAATATATATGAGATATACCAATTATGAAACAATAAAATGGAAAATTCAAATGTATGTGTGTACATACACTTGCATGTATTGTATATACTTCTATAAGTATACAGATTGCATAATTGTGTATGAATAATATTAATTATGAAGCTCTCATGAGAGATATTAAACCCTAAAGAATAATTCTCAGAAAGGACAGGTGGGTGATGTCTCTCCAGAGTTGGAATGGGTAGWTTTGGCTTTTTTGTTTGTTTGTTTTTTCGAGACAGGGTTTCTCTGTACAGCCCTGGCTGTCCTGAATCCACTCTGTAGACAGACTGGCCTCAAACTCAAAAATCCACCTGCTTCTGCCTCCCAAGTGCTGGGATTAAAACCATAAAAACACCCGTATTCATATAAATGACTAGGACCATTCTGAATTCCCCAGGATTCTTCTAAAAGAATATTTACTTCAGTTTAGCATTTTGTAAAGGAATTCTGGTTCTATGGATTTCACTGTCCATGTGTATTTAATAACATTCCAAAGTAGGTTTTGCATACCAGTTGAAGCTTCTTTTTCTTTTTCCAATTAAAGCTTCTAATGAAATGTCACCTACCACACTTTCCTAAATAATTTGCATGATTTTTATTTAATACTTCCCTAAATGAAGAGTTTGATGAATGTATATTTTTAACTGTGGGAAGAGGCAAGAGTTTAGTGGCTGGTAAACTTTTATGTGTATTTGTTAGAGCTGTGTGCAAAATTTTAAAAAAATGGTTTTTTTTCCCTTGAGATTTGTACATGGCAATTAGGGAATTGTTTTAACTAGATTACAGATAATCTAGTTAGAAAACATAATACCTGTGATCTTCAGTCTCAGATGTTAAATTCTGACTTTTTTTTTTGTAAATTAAAGTGCCCAAACCCCTTGTTGGCATTTAATTGAGAAATTCTAAGAAGTTGAGAGCACAAAGAAAAATAATCATAAATTGGTAATCCATTCAAATCACAAAAATCACTTTGCCTGCCATGAATTTGGCCTTCAGTCAGTGCACGTCATAAGCATGGCCTTGAACATTGTTTGCTGGGCATTGTGGGAAAATGTTCGGGCTCTCTGGATACTCAGTGAGCTGACCCTCTATTTCTTTATGGACGCGATATCAGATGTCACGGCTCTCTTAGCATTGCTGATTATTCCAAAATCCTACATTGAGCTTCTTCTTAGGATATGGTTTGAGTTGCTGCTAAAAGTTCATAGAAAGAATCAAGTTAATAATTAGATGATCTAATGATAGGTTCTGAACCATTCAAAATATGGGCATCCATGAGTGATATTAAACCCCAAAGATTAATTCTCAGAAAAGGCAGATGGGTGATGTCTCTCCTGTATTGGAATGGGTAGACCTGGCCTCAGTTTTGTTAAAAAATTAACTTTATTTCCAATATTATCAACTAAAGATCCTTATATTTTCCCCAGTTTATTGAATTAGAAAAATAGAATGGCTAAAGCTAAGATGATGGCTTTAATGTTATCAGCTAAATGGGGAGATGTGATAACCTGATGATGTCTGTCCCTATTATATGTTGTGGGTTGCATGCAATTTATTATTTTATCCAGAATATACTTGTTTTTCAGCTCTTCTTCACTTATGAGCAAAGTGTATTCCTAAGGACACTTGTGGCACCAATAGTACATGTACATTAGTACATGTTCATTAGTGCATCACATTAATGCTTGTGCATAAATGTATGTACACTAGGCAATTGCATCAGAGCTTTACATTAATACATGTACTACAGTGCATTGCATTTGTCCATGTGCATTAGTGGATGTGCATCAGTTCATGTGCATTAGTACATGTGCATTAGTACATGATCATCAGTGCAAGCACATTGGTAAATGTGCATTACTGTATGTGCATCAGTGCATGTGCATTAGTGCATGTGCCTTAGTACATGTGCCTTAGTACATGAGCATCAGTGAAAGCACATTGGTACATGTGCATTACTACATGTGCATCAGTGCATGTGCATTAGTGCATGTACATTAGGGAATGTTCATCAGAGCTTTACATCAATAATATGCTATAGTGCATTACATTAGTACATGTACATTAGTGCATGTGTCTTAGTGCATGTGCATCAGTATATGTGCTTTAATGCATGTGCGTTAGTGCATGTAAATTAGTACATGTACATTAGTGCATTTGCCTTAGTGCCTGTGCATCAGTGCATGTGCATTAATGCATGTAAGTTAGTACATGTGCATTAGTGCATGTGCCTTAGTACATGTATGTGCCTTAGTACATGAGCATCAGTGAAAGCACATTGGTACATGTGCATTACTACATGTGCATCAGTGCATGTGCATTAGTGCATGTACATTAGGGAATGTTCATCAGAGCTTTACATCAATAATATGCTATAGTGCATTACATTAGTACATGTACATTAGTGCATGTGTCTTAGTGCATGTGCATCAGTATATGTGCTTTAATGCATGTGCGTTAGTGCATGTAAATTAGTACATGTACATTAGTGCATTTGCCTTAGTTCCTGTGCATCAGTGCATGTGCATTAATGCATGTAAGTTAGTACATGTGCATTAGTGCATGTGCATTAGTGCATGTGCCTTAGTACATGTATGTGCCTTAGTACATGAGCATCAGTGAAAGCACATTGGTACATGTGCATTACTACATGTGCATTAGTGCATGTGCATTAGTGCATGTGCCTTAGTACATGTATGTGCCTTAGTACATGAGCATCAGTGAAAGCACATTGGTACATGTGCATTACTACATGTGCATCAGTGCATGTGCATTAGTACATGTGCATTAGTACATGATCATCAGTGCAAGCACATTGGTAAATGTGCATTACTGTATGTGCATCAGTGCATGTGCATTAGTACATGTGCATTAGTACATGATCATCAGTGCAAGCACATTGGTAAATGTGCATTACTGTATGTGCATCAGTGCATGTGCATTAGTACATGTGCATTAGTACATGATCATCAGTGCAAGCACATTGGTAAATGTGCATTACTGTATGTGCATCAGTGCATGTGCATTAGTGCATGTGCCTTAGTACATGTGCCTTAGTACATGAGCATCAGTGAAAGCACATTGGTACATGTGCATTACTATATGTGCATCAGTGCATGTGCATTAGTGCATGTACATTAGGGAATGTTCATCAGAGCTTTACATCAATAATATGCTATAGTGCATTACAWTAGTACATGTACATTAGTGCATGTGTCTTAGTGCATGTGCATCAGTATATGTGCTTTAATGCATGTGCGTTAGTGCATGTAAATTAGTACATGTACATTAGTGCATTTGCCTTAGTGCCTGTGCATCAGTGCATGTGCATTAATGCATGTAAGTTAGTACATGTGCATTAGTGCATGTGCATTGGTGCATGTACATTACTACGTTTGTATCAGTGCATGTATATTTTCAGTTTCAGCCTCAGCACTAGGTCATTAACTTCCCTTACTCTCTCAGTTATGAGCACAAAGGGTTTCAGTTCACGTAGCACCATGCTCTGGCTTTTCTTTTCTCAAGATCATTTTCCTGTGTTTCTCTATTATTAAATCTCCCTTAAGCTGTATGTCAGCATAACCTTTGTATCTCCCTCATTTAGGTGTTTAGTTTGGTAATGTTATTAATGTTGGAATTATAATTCCAATATTAATGTTATCAATCCTGAGTATTGGTGATATGAAATAATAGAAAATTGAGTGCTGTGAAATACTTAGGAATTAATTTGGACGATATAAATTCCTTGTAGAAAATCATGCAGATATTGAATTTTTTCCATTATACGTCACATGGTTTTGGAAACCAAGACTGAAGCTCAGTACTGGTTAATAGTAGGATGACAAAAAATATACAACTTATGATAACAAATATGATTGAATAAAAATGTGTACATGTTTGTGGTATTTGCTGTGTTCTAAATCAATGAATAAAAATTAAGACCGAGATGAATGACTTGCTAAATTACAAAAACACTTAAATATTTAAAAGTGAACAAAATATTGCATGCTTCAAGACAAACCAATAGAAGGAAAAGAGCCCAAGACAAAATGCAAGAATCAGAGATCCACACATTCGCACACTCAGGAATCCCAGGAAAAGCACTACTCTGGAAGCCACAATGTATACTCAGAAAACCTGCTGCAGACCCATGCAGAACCCAAGTGTTCTGTTTCAGTCTCCACCAGTTCATATCAGCTTTCTAATGCTGACTTCGTTTTATAAGGTCCCATTTGTCTATTCTTGATCTTCGAAGGCCTTCCTGTCTTGTTGCCCCCATCTCCTCCAGCTCTTACSTGCTCTCTACTTCCTCTACTACAGGGTTTCCCTTCCTCTGAGGGGAGGCATTTGATGAAGACATCCCATTTAGGGCTGAGTCTTCCAAGGTTTCTTACTCATTGAACATTGGCTGGCTGTGGGTCTCTATTTGATCCCATCTGCTGCAGGAGGAAGGTTCTCTGATGATGGCTGAACAAAACACCAATCAATATAGCAGAAGATCAATAGTAGTTATTTAATAAGTATTTGCTTGCTTGCTTATATATTTGTTTATTTAATTACTTATTTAAAAGCCAGTAGGGTTTGGTTTTACCTGAGGTCCCTGGTTCTTGGTCACCAGAATAGTCCTAGGGATATGTTATATCTCATGAGGTGGGCATTAAATCAAAAGTTTAATCAGTTATTGGTTGCTCATTTTCAAGTGACCAAAGGAAAAAATGAAGCCTATCCAGCTACAAACCATTTGCTCTGTAATAATAAGACATGGGTAACATAAACAAATGATAACTGATTGACTTTTTTCTAAAGGCCTACCAGCATCACCCAAAACCTACAAGATTAGAAGGCAGCTAGCTGGGAAGAAGGCACAGCTGATTTGGGATATGAAGAGTACAAGAGAAAGAAATGGAGATGATTATGTTGGAGATGTTCTGTGTATATGTAAAAAATGTTATAATGAAACTTATGCATTTAATATGTGCTAATAAAACATTAAACTTAAAAACTTTAAAAATTTGAATCAAGGTTGGGGAACAATTGATTAACCATTTTACATATATATGCATATATACATATATAATTATATTTTATATTTATATATTTACATGTAAAATGGTTGCTCAATAACCAATTGTTCAACCAAGGTACAATTACTATAATTAAAGTATACTTTAATTATATATAATAATTATACATATATTATTATACATATACATAATTATACATATATATATATATATATATATATATATATATATATATATATATATATATATATATATATATATACTTAGTCACAAATGTTTACGTTCTTCTTCCATAGGCTTTAATTATAGTAGTTGTACCTGGTTTATCAATGTAAAAAAATGAAAGAAATTGGCAATGGTGAGTTTCATTTTTTCCCTATTAGCAGCATCCAGAAAAGTTTATATACACTTGAAGTAGTAATGCAAAATTTACCGTATGTAGTAGAGTGAGCCTGTCTCTCTCACATAACTACATAACTACAATTTTCCTTGCCATTTGGATTGATGAATAGACTCATTTTTAATTTCCATTCTGAATAATAAATTGAACTTTCACTTTGAATTTGTGTACTGACAATTCCAGGTTTGGAGTTTAGAGAAACATATGCTTTTAAAGGGATTTGGCTGAAAGTCAGATGTGAGCTCTTCTGAGTTATTCGAGCCTGGGAGAATCTCTTCCAACACAAAAAATTGCTTAAGGGAAAAAAAACATTTAAAACAAAGAGTCTCAGGACTATGGAAAGGTTAAATGAATCTTCTCTGAGGACTGTCCCTGGAGGGTATCAGTCACAGCTTTGTGCGACCTGCCCCACATCACAGGGAAACCAAGGAGGTACAGAGAAACAAAGAAAAACAGCACTTTTATCCCACCGGGCCACCTTGGCACTGGTGTCTGGCTCACTTACTTATGAAGTATAAAATCATAACTTGCAAAAACTTGTCGTAATCTGTTGCAGGTAAGAGCCTCGGTATCTAAGAACAACAAGCAAACTTCTTATATAATAAAAATGTGATCACTGTCATGTGATCCTTAAATGTGAACTTCTGACAACTGCAAATAAGTTATAAGTCTAAATGTCATGCTATTATGTAACACATTACACATATTCTTATCAGACTTGTAATGTGCTTATTTACAATATAGAATCTGATAAMACTCTAATACAAGGTAATAGGTGAAATATGTCATGAGAATTTGCAGACTATTACCAGAAAAGCTATGTGACCTTTATTTTCTGGATACTGCTGGACTCACCAAGCTGCATAGTAAACACACCTCAACTTAGTAGGTATTTTATCACTTTTACATACAGCCTCATATAGACATACGGACTGTGCTTATGTCCTCTAACAGTCTGAGAGCTCTTCTAAAATATGCCACAAATTATTTGATTCACCCCCTAATGAGAACCCCTAACACTCAASTCTTTGTGGATACAAACCTTCTATAATAGGCATTAGAGACAATAACATGGTTAGATACTAAGGACCAAATCAAAAATCCATGCACTTTTTATGTGAGTCATTTAGATATTCCCCAAGAAGCCAATGATTGTATAAGAAACCCCAGTTTTCTGTGCAGAAGACACTTAACTGAGACCAAATGAATGTGATCTTGGGAAATCAGCTCCTTCCAAATATAAGATGGCTCAGGTGTCATCAGACTATACCACATGTGAGCTCTCTGGTGAGAATTGGTCCACTATTCTTCCTGAACCTCTGCCTAACCTTCATTTTCTTTACCTTCAATATGGAGTATATGATATATGTTAAAATACCCGGAGGACTGACAAGACTTAGAAAGTAGATAAACGTGCATATGTGCTATTTCTACACACCTGTGAATGTACTGCATACACTCTTGTACCTGTGTACTTACACAAATGTATCCTGGTTTCTTGCATAGCCCCGAGTAGATTGGCCAGCTATTTTTATGAACATTCTCCTAACTTTGGGAACTAAGAGTTAATAAATGATACACCCCCTAATCTAGTGAGGGTTTATTGATGTTTTACTAGGTTTAGGCACAAACAAAATAATACCATTCTTGTTCACAAAATTGGGAAGAGGATACACTATTTGGTTTAGAAGCTAGCATTTTTGTGCAATATGTTGCAACCATGAGCAAAGTAAGTGCTTCTATTCTGTGCTAAAATAGCGTTTCTCTTGCTAGCTACAGTTTCTACAGAGTTAGGTATAGCCTAGGTTCTTATAATTGGAGGATGAAAAGTCTCTCACATTCTCATAGGTTAAAGTTCTATCTGGAGCTGGTGGAACTATTTTGGGAAGTTGAAGATAGATTAGGCAGCACAGTCTGGATGGAGAAAGTGTCTCTGTGCCATAGTTCCTTGAGATGCTCTCTCTCTCTCTCTCTCTCTCTCTCTCTCTCTCTCTCTCTCTCTCTCTCTCTCCCTCTCTCTGTGTGTTTCTCTGTCTCTGTGAGTCTCTCTATGTCTCTTTTTCTCTCTGTCTCTGTTTGTCTTTCACACTGTTTCTGCTCTGTCTCTCTGTGCTTCTCTCTCTCTCCCTCTCCCTCTCCCTCTCCCTCCCCCCTCTCTCCCATTCAACAATAGGTGAATAGCCTCCTCTTTCACCTGCTCTTTGCATAGTCATATTCTACACAATAGGTTCCAGATCCATGAACCCAAGAATCCATATATTGAATTCTCTGAGACTCTGAACTAAAATAAATATTTTCTTCTTTAAGCACTTTTTCCTTAAGTGTTTTGTGTGTTAGCTCTGCACCCCAATGAGCTGAAATTTCACTAGCATTTCAGTCAAGGAATTTAGAACATGATGGTAAAAGGACAAGAGGATCCACACAGTTCAAGAAGGAGATAGTAAACATTATCTCGAAGTAATTCCATGAGACAGGCAAAGTGCACAAGGTACAGATTCACACAGAGGTGGGGGAGGGATGGAAGGAGAGAGAGAAAGAGAAAGAGATAGAGGAAGAGAGAAAGAGAGAGAAAGTGAGAGAGAATGATCTATGCGTATCTTCTACAAATTTATGACTGAAAATTCAGAGGTCCCATACCATAACAGGGAAGTTTATACCATTTAGTTACATTAGTTGCAAAAATCCCTTTGTCTATACGCAATGCCAGGGGTCTTAAGACACAGACTATGGGATTTTACAGATTTAATACTCTACACAGTCAGACACACTTCCTTCAGCTATTTATGATGTAATCTCACCAGCATTCTGCTTTCAGCCCAGAGGGCAGGCTCCACATCCTCTTCTGTGGCATTGAGGACCCTTGTTTTTAATATGGCTGTCCCCAAGGTGCATTTAGTTATAAAGCAAACTCTTTGCTAGCTCTAAGCAATTGCATTAAAAAAAAACCCAAACCGATTAATAATTCATAAGACACATGTATTATCTCGGAGGTTTAAGCAGATAGTATTCTTAGAGCATTTAAAAGACATTTACCTTGAAATGTGAATATATCTCAATTTGTTTGTAAAGTAACATTGATTATCCTGTGCTTTCAAGGGCATTTGTCAGGAATTCCACATGACTCTAACTCATTGAGATACAATACCTCCAAGAAAAGTTTTTAGCCTACACTTGCTACTTTACTCTGTGGAAAGAATTTTATAGTCAGGCATTAAATTTTTTGACATACTTCTTCCCATACGTGTATATCTCCATAGGAGATGGACAGGAAGGCACCAAAGGCCTTGGAAATGTGACAGACTTTTGTCAGCTTTCTTGGTTTTCCAAGATAGTTAAAGGATTGAGTCACATTGTTGAAGACTATACAGTTGTGAAAATGCTGAAAAAGTAAAAACTGAGTTACAATAGACTAACATTTGGTGTGCTAACAGTTCTAAGTGGGCTGCTGGGGACCAAATGACATCAGCATCTTTGACTGTCGAGGGGGCTACCCTATAGATGGATATGGCCTGCTCTTTAAGGTAAGAGAAACCTATGCCTGGTAGTATTGTAAGCCCAGTTAGCGACACATGTCTGGGGAATTCAAAGGCAAATGAGATAGTTTTTAAACTATCTAGTGAGATAGTTTATCTAACTAAATGAGACAGCATTTAACTGTCTTCTAGATTTCTACATTTGTACCCAGAGACAAAACCTGCCCACACAGTAACCAGACAAGCATGTCCTTACAAAGAACTGTGGCAAATGGCTGTACCACATACAAAGAGTAAATGACTGTTTGGGACTCAGATTTTTTGTTTCTGTTTTTTGTTTGTTTGTTCGTTTGATTGATTATTTTTCCAAAAATGTGTTCTATTTTTCTTTTATGATTATTTTTTCTTATTCACTTTATGTCCTGCTCCCTGCCCTCTTCCAGATAGCACCTCCCACAATCCACCCTCCCTTCCCTTCTTCTCTGAGCAGGTAGGTACACTCATGGATACCCCTTCCACCAGGCACAACATGTCTCTAGGAAGCCAGGCGCATCTTCTTCCACTGGAACCAGACAAGTCAGCCTAGCTAGAAGAACATATCCTATGTACTGGTAACACCTTTTGGAATAGCCCTCACTCCAGTTGTTTGGGACTGATATGAAGATTAAGCCTCACATTTTCATGTGGGACTCAGTCTTAGTAAGATATTTCTGCTTCATCCTCTAAAGTCTCTAAGCCTTCATCCCCTAAGGCTTGGGTAGATTGGAAAAGATGGGGGCAGAAAAGATGTAAGCACCAAAATATTGGGTGTAGGCCTATAGCATACCATTTTCTAGACTTGAGAAAAAGCATCACAACAACTAACCCACTACTGTTGTGGTTAATTGCACTGGGATTACACAAGTCTAGGCCTATTAAAGATTAAACAAGAATGGTGGAGGGGCACAGGAAGTCCAGTCTCTAACACTAAACTATTGACTATTGGCAGATTAAAGGAGAGTAGGAGTTACTGTATTTAGTCACATCCCCACCGTTCCACTCAGCAGACTCCAGTGGATACATCTAAACTCACTGTCACCCAGACAACCCTTGTTWAATACCCCCACTGAAATGAATAGACATAAACACAAAGGGAGATTCATGGGGAAAGAGAGAGATTAGATAGGGATGGAAGAGGGACAAATGGTTATGAAAATGTTCAGTATGAATGGAGAACATGTTATTAAAAGCATTAACAAAATATCTATGTAAAATAGATTATGAATTGGGAAAGATCAGAATGCTTTTTATCAATTATACATTGACTGGCATATTTAATTTATATTGCTACACAATTTGAACATGCTTCCATAATATACAATGTTATCATGTTTACATAATTATTGACTTATTAATGTAGGAGAAAAWCTAGGATGAGTTTTTCATCTTTGTTTAATATCTGAAATATAATTATACTGCTTGTTATTTACATATGTGTACTTAGGATTCTTATTATTTAAACTGTCTTCACTTTCAGGCAATACATAGAACATATTTTACATGAAGAAATTTAACTGCTTATTTTTGGTCCAGTGGTTAAGCATGTCATCTATTCCAAAAGATATGGAAAATAAGTGAGTTACATTCAACACATCATCAGGTTAGAGATGGTGTGAAATCTAATAACAGACCAGGAAGCAAAAGACACTCATGTCTCAGTTTCCAGAGATAACATCGCATGGTTTTCTTTCTTCCTTCCTTCCTTCCTTCCTTTCTTTCTTCCTTCCTTTCTTCCTTTTTTCTTCCTTCCTTTCTTTCTTTTTCTTTTTTTCCTTTCTTTCCTTCCTTCTTTCTTTCTTTCTTTCTTTCTTTCTTTCTTTCTTTCTTCCTTCCTTCCTTCCTTCCTTTCTTTCTTCCTTCCTTTCTTCCTTTTTTCTTCCTTCCTTTCTTTCTTTTTCTTTTTTCCTTTCTTTCCTTCTTTCTTTCTTTCTTTCTTTCTTTCTTTCTTTCTTTCTTTCTCTCTTCTCTCTTTCATTCTATTTTTTTCTTTTCCTATCTTCCTTAGAGGGTGGTTACTCAGTTGTAGGAGCCTCACCATACTTTCTGCCTCCATGACCACACATATGCACTCTGTGCCCCTCTGTACCAGCACGTTATCTCTGTGGATGTCTGTCCCTTCACTGTCTCATTCCTCAGAGGATACCAGTGATTTTGGAATAAGTACCTGCCTAATTCCAGAAGACACCTCACCATATCTATAAACACCCTATTCCTTAGTAATATCCCATTATTACAAATGGTTTAAGAACCTAACACAACTTTCGGGGGAAGTAATTCAACTTGGGATATGTTGTAAAGCAAAGAAGAGTAATATCACTGGGACAAAAAGATGAAAAGGTGCTTTGTTCAAGGAGTAAAAAGACACCTAGAGAAATGTGTGGTGGAAGTTACCAGTCATAATAATAAGTTTGAAACTCCATCACATAGACCTTTCTTACCTAGGAACTGTCTGTTCTACTTCTGGAACCCTTCAAGTTTCTATTTAAAGGTGTTCCACAATCATAGAAATTCTTTTAAGTCTGTGAATACAGATTTCAGGGAAAACGTTCTATGTAGGTCAATAGGAAAATGAAAAAGAATCAAAGCAATAAACTTATAACAGAATGCCAAGATAATATCCATGGATATTAGCTTTAACACAAACATCTGAMCATACCTCTGTAAGTATATGCGTATATATGCATAATTTATACAGTTTTAAATTTTAATGTATTATGTCATTTACAAAGTGCTGTCAAAATATGTAAACATGCTATAAATAATTAAACTTTACTCATAAATTCATCAGAATGTTAATCCTGGACCCTGCTCTCAACATTATTATTAACTCAAATTTGCATGATTTTGAAGTAAATATTTTAATTTGTAAGAATCACATCTCTAGTACACATAAAACTATTCTACATCAATTTTAGGATTTTGATTTACCTTAAAACCTGACATTTTAAATATCTGAAAATGCCAAAACTGTGATAAATGAACTCACTGGGTGAATCTGAACTTTCCTTCCTTGAGTTAAAGGTTTCCCAATGAAATTACTGCTCAGAGCCAACTGCAGAGGATGTAGACACAAAAATGTAGGATTCTAATAAAGTGCTACTTAGGAAATGAGGGCCATATGTGCTTCACGCATCAAGAGATTTTAGCATAGGCAGCTGAGAGCACTTTCTTTTGGTGAAAGTACTGATTGTTTAATAAGCCCAGAAAAGTAGGACATCCAGTGTTTCCTATCACCTCTATGTGCCATTTTTTCTCAAACGGATGTGAAAATTGTTGATGTCTATTTATAGAATAAATTCATAGTATGAGATTATTGTGACTTTTACTTGTGTGATGACAGGCATTTTGGAGAAAGGGAAACACCCAGAAAAGTGCAATATGTAAATGACCTGCTACAGACTTGTCTTGTGTTCTCCATTGTTAAGTCTGTTGTTTTCCTCTTGTTCCAAGTTTATCCTGACTTTGCTGCTTTAACTGATGTCCTTCCTGCCAACCTCATTACTGTTGTAAAATCAGACAGTCATAATTATTGAGGTACATTTTCTCTGAAGTCTGTAATATAAAGTAACTGTGTTTACTTCAATTGCACTCTCTTCATTTCCATTAAAATTTTAAGCTGTTATGTCTCTGCCTTAACATGTCAACTTTTAAAACTCACCAAAAGCAGTACATAAAAAAATAATTAAATAAGTTTCTCTTCCATACTTCCTCAGAACTATATTAAAGAAGTAAATCATCTTCAGATCATTGAACTTTGAGTGTTAGGTGGCAGTGCCAGATTGCCTTTATAGAAGGAAGTACTTTCCCTTTCTCATGCAATGAATGATGTTTCATCTTTGCACAGTTAGTCTTACTCTGTGGCATATTGATTTAAAAATCTTTAATTGCTTCTTGTTAAGAACAACTAGGAAGCAATATCTTTTTTTCTCTTTCTCCCATTTTTTGTGCTAGATCTAGTCCTGAATAATAATCCCTTACAAGAAAAAGTAGCCATTCTAAAACACACTTTGTGTTTTTGTCACATTTTGTCAATGTAGATTAACTTATTCCTAAGCAGGAAGAGAGTGGTAATGCTGGTTCAATGTAAACCGGGATGCCCTTTCTATTTAATATGATCAGAGAATATATTCTCTTCTTTTCCTATAGAACCTACAATTTCCACATTTGCATTTCTGTATATTTATGACAGTCTTATTTATGAAATTTACTGTCAGTTAAAGGAAATCATGTTTTACTGCATGTTATAAATAAGTCTCTTTCATGATGTTTCCTTAGAGTATAAAGGGATAGGTGTGCCTAAGATATATGGGTTCTACTTTCTTATTGCCATACTGGATGAAGAAAAAAACAGAACATTTCTTGTGGTGCTTTCAAAAATACAATTTCATTTCTTTCAATTTTGTGTTCCAACTTCCATGTAAATCTGTCCTTTAGTGTTAGAAGAACTTCATGCCAAGGCTTGTCCTGTTAGACTTGCAACCAAACAGTATAATAAGACTGCATTAATAATAAGACTCTTCCTTCTTTTGACTGTAGAATTAATGTTTAGAATTTATGCACACATACATTCCTTCAATTATTTTATATCACATTAATTAGGGGCCTATACAGAAACAAAATCGACATCATGGGTCTGCATTGATGTCTACAGCTACTAATACCACTAGAGAACATGAAGATGCCCCTGGTCATGGCAGCTGCCTGGGACTGTGTGGACATCCAAGGGTAGTGCATAACTGGCCCCACCCCTCCTGGAAGCAGCATTCTGGAGAGATGGTCACACCTCTCAACAACAGCAGCTCTTGGAAGATTAGGCCATTCGCCTTATTGAGGCAGCACAGTGGAGCTGCCTCTGGTGACAGGGATGTGGGTGAGCTAGCGCTGAGGGTGTGAATGTGGGAGATCTGACCCTACCACCCACTCATCTGTGGTAGGGTGRCATGGGCACAGAGATAATGCACAGAGATGAGGGGATGGGGAGAGGAGCTAGATTGGGGTGCATGATGTGAACCTCACAGACAAGGAATAAAATGTTAAAAAAGCAAAACAAAGAAATGATGCTTTGGGAGTCATTTACCTAACAGTTCTTTATGCTCTAATTTCATGTACAGTCTCAACTTTGGAGCTAATTTTGCCCATGATCTCTCTAAAAAGTATCACTAAAAAAGGAAAATGAACACAGAAAACAAATGAATACGACTGTCATGCAGTGTTCTGGTAATTGTGAATGGACTGCGAAGACCTGGTGGTTGCTTTGTGTTTTATGTAGCCCTTAACTGCAATTAACCTTGATGAACCTATAGTGATATGTGGGAGAATTTTAGTAATATTTTTCAAAAAGCATAAAAAACACAAACAGAACATCTTCCTAGGCACTTCTATTACACGTAAACAGATGGATATTTCCGTGTGTATTCTTTAATTGTTCACCAGGTGAATTATTATTTAGCTCATGTGACTTAACCAACATCCTTATAAGATTTTCCAAAATCATTGAGCAAATACGCTTGCCTAATGTTTGAAGTCTGTTGTTGTTGCCAAATTCTTATTGAATTATTTGATCTCCTAGGACTGAATTACTCTTACTAAGTTGGAAATTTGATTTTCCCACACCAGAATGTAATGCTAAAGGGATTTATACACAGCTGTTGGTCCTTGGTCTCTGAAAGTCAAATATAAGAAAGCTTTTAGATATTGAACAAATGTATTCACTTAGTGAAGCAGTTTTGCTTTTTATTAAGATATGTACACTTTGCTTCAAGCGAAAATCTGTAAAGGTTAAGTGCAGTCTGAATTTTCTGCATGAATTTTAATGAACTGAAAAAGGAAGTTAATATATCTCCAATATAGAGTGCTTACATTGCACAATATTCTTCAAAACAAGAGTAACTTCGTGTTGGCTCAAATTTATCAAGTACCCATAGGTTTTAATGCCTTCTGTTACTTGTTAGGTAAGTCAGTGAGAAACACTGTTTAAATTTAATCCCATAATTATGAAGTTAAATTAAAAAGTCATGTGTCATTATAAACTGAAGAATATCAATGATGTTTTTTATAATCAAAGTCATAAGTGAAGTATCTTCATAAATATTAGTCTGGTAAATATTCATTACTACAAAAAAGAGGAATACATTGTTTCTATCAATTATATGTTTTATATTAATTATTGTATCTTTGTAGTTAGGACTACTATTGATCTAAACAACCTGCAGAGGAAAGATTTTGTCTTACACTTCAATGTAGACAGTCACTACAGCAATTCAAGAAGGGCAGGCACATGAAGGCAAGAGCTAATGCAGAGGCCATGCAGGAACATTTCTTATTGGCTCATTCTATATGGCTTGCCCAGGCTACTTTTTTATAGAATCCAAGATCTCCTGGCCAAGGCTGTTCACATTCCCCCACCCATCAATTACCAATTAAGAAAATTACTACAGGCTTGTTTATTGTTCTATCTAAAGAAGGCATTTCCCCAGTTAGGGCTCCTTCCTCTGTGGTTACTTTCCCTTGTGTCAAATGACACAAAATTAACCAAGCAGAGTATCTTGTTAGTTATTTTAGAAAATGGGTATTGAACCATAAAATATGTACTTAATATGAACATAGAACTGAAAGAATCATTAGGCTTAAATCAGTTTATTATATAGTAACTTTAGGGACAAATTTATAAATAATATAAGGCAATCTCTTCTGATAAATCATTCCCAGATAATGTGACTAATAAGAATATTCTGTCTTGTATCCAATTTTCTGAATTTGATAAAGGGTTTGAATTATATTATTTTACTATTTGAATTTTGAACTTCTTCAAGCAAAGTAGACAACATACACATAGATCAAAGTATTTGTTTTATTATTGAGAAGGCTAAGTGGAAAATATGGCTTGGATAGAAACTTGAAATCAGCAATTAGTGGCTTCCCCCATTGTTGACTGACACTTCAGCAGTTATGCAATTATGTGAAAATTAACCCTATAGCCAACATCTGTCGTCTCCTATCTGTATGACAAAAACTTCAGGTCTCTGAAGAAAGAATTGGAGGAAGACCTCAGAAAATGGAAAAACCTTCCATGTTCATGGGTTGGCAGGATTAATATAGTTAAAATGGCAATCTTGCCAAAAGCAATATACAGATTCAACGCAATCCCCATCAAAATCCCAACTCAGT